>JAMXDE010000070.1:0-206404 GCA_026770025.1 Craspedostauros australis | reverse complement strand
GAGATCCACCACTGGACATTGGACATTGGACATTGGATACTGCGCCATCAGCAATCGCGTTAGTCGCAACAGGCCGTCCATTCAACATTGAGCATCGATCATTGTGCGATTGAACGATTGAACGATTGAACGAAGCAACAGAGCGGATCATTCCCAAAACAACCCAACCCAACCCAACACAATGCAACACAATACAAGGCAACAGAAGACAACACAAATCGATGGAAGACAACAGATCCCCGTTCACCAGCAAGGCTTCACGGTCGTCCTCCTCCACGTCCGGCATTGAACGCAAGACCGGCCACCAGTACGGCCGCAACTCTGCGCCATCACCAAGCTCCATGTCGTCATCGGCAGCATCATCGCCCACCGGCTACACCTCCGCCTACACCTCCAAGTACATGGACGACCTGGGCAGCAAGCAGCAGACCGTGTAACAGCGATGACAATGAGGCAGAGTTCTCCATGCACTCGCAGCAGGACTTCGACGCCGACATGGTGGACTCCATCAGTGCGAGGAGGGTGGTGGACAGCGACGACGAGCCCTTCGACGAAGGCTTCGAAGAAGGCCCGGACGACGACATTGACAGCGACAACAGCGACGAACGATGAAGGTGCCGACGCCAACAAGCCGCAGTCGCAGTCACAGTCACAGCCAGAGTCACAACGTCAGCGCGGGTGCCGGCGCCAACACGCAGCAGATAGATGACGACATCCACATCATCGACGATGACGATGACGACATCGAGAGCCGGTGTTCTGATGAGGAGGCGGGCGACAAGATGACCGACAAGATGACCGATGGAGGCTTCGACGAGTTCACAGACGAGGACGACTCCATGCGAGACGACTCCTTTCATGACGAATTCCGTTCCACATCCGACCAGCACCCACGTGCGATCGGAACATCTCCAAACACCAACACCGCGACAGCCAGGACGCCCCCGCCGGCCAGAGGCAGCCCCAACGCCTCCTCCAACGGGGGGCTCGTCTTTCGGCTTCTCCTCCGCCAAGAGCATGTCCTCCATCCGCCAGGAAGGTGGACTGGAGTCTGTCGTCGAAGGCGAAGAGAGCGACAAGACGGAGCGACCGTCCACCAGAACTGTCAACAAACGCAAGCCAGGCGAATTCGGTGCCCATTCCAATGGGGATTCCGGGCTCTTCTCTTCCATGGTCTCCGCCAAAAATGACGGCACCCAGCGCACGGCCGCCACCTCCAATTCATCCAACAGCAACCACGGCAACCAGGACTCCACCAACTCCCTTTCCAAGGAATCCAACCACAGCAATGTGGACATGGACATGGACATGGACATGGACGGTGAGGATCCACCTTCCACCAAAGACCCAGCCTCAACGTACATCTCCACATCCGCCAACCGCCTCATAAGCGGCAGTTCCGCTTCAGCCGGGGTGGTTTTGGACAAAAGCCAATCCACTCATTCCGCCATCCTCCTCAACGAGACCAACGACACCAACGAGGACATGCCCACCCAGCTCGTCTCGCGCACCAACTCCATCGAAATATCCATCACTCCCATGATACCCACAACTGATCTGACGCAAACCATCACCCAAGATCCACAAGTCAAGCAACTCACGCGAAAAGAATCCATCAGACCCTCCAAGGGATCCAGCAAGCATCTCGATCTGAAGAACGTGGTCGAGCAGGACACCGGCAACACCACAAGCATGCATTCCGTCGACATTGAGGCACAGACGGCCACCACCACCACAAAGCCGATGTTGCAGGAACCAGCACCGAACAAAAGCAACAGCATGGTCCCCGTCGTCATCGTGGCTGTCCTCATCATCGGCGGTGGCATTGCAGCAGGTGTTGTGCTGGCTGGCTGAAACATCAGTTTTGTTTTGCGACTCTCGCTGCCGACGCCTCTGACTTTCGTTGACCGCAAGTCAACCATGTCGATCGTCGGAGATAGAGTATTCCAAATAGTAGTATCGTATTATAGTATCATGGTGACTCTCGTTGCTTTTTGGTGTTGACGGTGCGTGGTTTCTCGTCATCGCAGATGCATCAGTTTTGTGGTCTTTCCAGGAACGCGCACGGGCATGGACATATTCGACTCGCTTACAGTCAGTGGAGATAGACGAGAGTAGTTGTCCTACAGTTGTTTAAGGTGATACGGCATCGCATCAATCATTGACACACCTTTCTTTGTTTTGTGGACACCGAGCGCCAATCAGAAGCTCCGTCGCTGCGGCGAGATTTCTTCTGCCGTTGCTCATCGGCACGACGATCGTCCCATGTCTGTTTCAACATGTCACTGCACTGCAGCAGAATGTGAAAAGTCTCGTTCGTGGAACCCATTGGATCAAGTCTACTCCGACGTTTGTTTGTGCTCATCAACATCTCCCCAAACAGGGCCAGTGGTCGTGACCATGTTGGAAGGGAACGTGGCATTGCTCTCACCATGTTCCGCCGCAAGGTACGTTCAACAAGTACATTGTACACATGGCCATGTTCGCCAGGCGGGAGTAGATAAATATCGAGATAGGTGAGTTGGGTAGTCTGCTCCAAGGCTTGCTGAAGTGCTTCCGTTTGTGCCGAGAGGGTCTCAGGTGGAACTTCAAACATGCCAGGACCCCCAAAGGCAGAGTATCCGAGAGATGACAAGCTCTTGTTTCCCAGGAGCGATATCAATGCATCGAGCCTTGTATCCTGCTCTTGCGGTGGTGACCTGAACCAATGATTGGCAACTTTGAGCTTCTTCAGGTGTGATGCATCTGAAAGGAGTTGGATGATCTGGTCGATTTCTTGTCGTGAGTAGGTTCGTTGTTCGATGTAGTTCCCACAGAAATTGATGTGGAGCTTGTTGATGCGCTTGTTTGACTGGAATAGCTTTGCCAAGCTATCACAAGTGATATAGGTGCGGAAAAAGGATACTTCGGCGATTCTGCAATTGTTTGGAGACAGCCATCTGCACAAATCAGCGCCCCCATTGGCGAGCTCACAGAAACTAAACGAAACGTATTTCGAGTTTTGGGAGATGTTGAACATGAGCTTGTCGCAATCAACAAGATCACATGACCACAAATCCACACAATGTGTCACAAGAGGGATATCGTGGAGCTGCTTCATCTCCACGAAGCTTTGAGGCAAGTGGATGCCTTCGTCGGATGAAGATTCGGGTGGGTGTTCGACAGCCAATCGAACTACGAAGCGAATCGCTTGCTTGTCTTCTTCTCCGAATTGGTCCTTGGTGTCGAATTCCAGATTCAGGGATCGAATGCCCATCCACCACCAGCCCCTGCGAGACGAATCGCTCAGCAGAACATGAGGTGCTAAAGCAATGTGCTTGTGCCGCTCCACCATCGATTCCAAGTCAGCAAAGGTGAATCCTGCTTTGATGGCCATGTCCCAGTATTCCATCCGCTTGGGTGTGACGCTGCAGCATTCAACCTGCTGTCTTGGATGACTCTGCACATTGAACACAGTCTTCGGTGACAGCTTTTCTTGATGGAGTTGTTTCCAGAAAATGTTGAAGTCTGGATCATGATCGCTGTTGGTATTGGTGTTGGCGACATCATCCATGTTGCGGTTCGTCCTTTTCTTGTCGTTGCTGCTTATTGCTGTTGGTGGTACAATCGTACGAGTAGAGTAGGTAGAGTAGGCAGAGCTGGTAGAGTATGTAGTCCCAAATCAGTTGAGCCTGGATGTCGATTGTGAGCTCATCTGCTCAAGTTTGTTGTCCTCCATTTCATGATCCTGTGCATTGATCACGAAGCAACGTGTCGTCAACCAACACGCCTGCATGGACTTGCGCAGTTCCACCATGGCATGCTACGATCGTGGACAGCCACATCATGATCGGAAGCTGGCTAACTCGCTCGCTCGCGCACACGATACGACCTTCGATGGTGCCCGACTTGGCCACGCTCCGCAGTTGCGCTTCTTCATGTGATACCATAGCTCGTGGAATATGAGTATAGTACATCCCTCTGTGATGGTCTTGGGGGAGTCAACCACGAAACTTCTCCAATCGATACAGTTCTTCGGGAGTTGGATGTCATCGAACGACCGTAATGGGCAGATCCACGATGCGACAAATCCACGATGCGAAGAACCCACCACGATGACTTCTTCGGTGGACATCAGAGGCGTTTCTCGCGTTTTGTTGAGAACGTGGCGATGGTGATGATGAGCATGGCACCACTCGTGTTTCAATCGACAGCAAACGTATCCAGGACTCATCTCGTCTCACTCAATCATTGAGAACTCTGTGGCGAATGGATCAACCGCCAGTCTTTTGATCAACACGGAACGTGTGCGAGAGGATTCGTTCTGTGGCGATGGCGATAACGATGGCGATGACGATGGTCATGGTGGTGGTGCTGCTGCGGACATCGCTACAGAATACTGATGCAGATCGTCACAACCGCAACGCTGACATGATGATCACCGTTGCCATCAAGTATCTATTCACAGAGCATGCCAATGCTCCGTCTCTCTCTCTCTCTGCTTCGAGAGAGAGGCTTCGAACAATGCCGGCTGGTTGACTTGATTCCTCGCTCAATGATTGCGCAACCACAGAGACAGCCGCAACCAGAGGAATCACAGCAATGGCGGCATTGGCATCAATGACACCAATGACGTGGTTGATGCATCAAAAGAGGATGATCGGTGCCATCTGCATCGCTTGCATGGTGGTGGCAACGAACTCACTGTCATCATCATCCCCGTCATCTTCACTCCAACGCAGCAGTAGAAGCGAAGCAGCAACGGGAATGGGAATGAGAATCACCAACCAATACGGAAGATTGTCGTGATTGGCGGTAGCATCGCCGCTCTCTTGTTGGCGCATGCTTTCGAGAACATCAGCAATACCGACAACAGCATCGCTTGGAAGGCATCATCCGAGGCCAAACGCATCCAGCAACAGATGTGACAGCAGATCGACGATGCCAAGATCCCCACACACACCACAAGGCTCATCATCGATCGACTCATGGACAATGTCGATTCTTTCTTTGAGTTGGAGATCTACTTCCACAATGCCTTTGCGTGACGGACCAAGGCGATGATGGCCATCAACGAAAATCGCAATCCCAACCGCAATGGAAGCACCGGCGCAGACAAGGCCGCCATCCTGACTGTCTGCAGTGATGCGGCGCATGCCATGCCACCATTCCTGGGACAGGGCACCAATCAGGCCATCCAAGACGCCTGCTGTCTGACCAACGCCATTTGGCAATACAATGTGCAGTGCGATGAATAAGCCAATGGCGGGAACAGCCTCGAAGACATCCTGCAGATAGAATACAAGGACAAGCGATGGTCCACCACCACGGACATCACGGCCGTCACGGCCAAGGCTGATTGGTCTGCTGGGATACCTGGAGGCCCTGTCGGGGCCATTGGCCAAGTCCCGGGATGTGTTCTTCTTCATCGTGGACAAGGCGGGCGTTGCGAAGAAGATCTTTCTGGATGCTGCCGTGCCAAGCATATGAGAATGTGTGGAGCGGTGTGAAATCGCGATGTGTTGCAGATAGGTTATGTGGACGGCTTTCGCTTGTTGGTGATGGACCAGCCATACTCATACAATCTAGACATTCCAATTACCGCACGCAATCACAATCACCCACCATCTCCCTTGTTCCATCCCACTCGTACAACAATACACTCACATGCACCAGAGTATCAATAATGCCTTCATAAGCCGTTCTAATTACTCTACGACCAGAGTACTCCAAGGCAATACAGGATCGCATCAACCATCGATGTGCCGTTCTTTTCCACACCGCAAGCAGAAGCACCATCAGCTCGGACGAGCCGATCCGCTCTCTTGTCATCTCATGTCCGCTCCAACAGCTCACCGCACTGCAACAGAAGATGGAAAGTCTCGTTCGTGGAACCCATTGGACCCCAACGTCGGCTTCTTGTCGTCAGCACCTTCCCCAACAGGGCCAGCGGCCGCGACCATGTCGGAAGGGAACGTGGCATTGATCTCATCTTGGTGCGATAATTTCGACGCAAGGTACGTTCAACAAGTGCATGGTACCAATGGGCATGTTTGCCAGGCGGGCGTGGAGAAATGTCGAGATAGGTGAGTTGGGTAGTCTCCTCCAAGGCTTGCTGAAGTGCTTCCATCTGTGCCGAGAGGATCTCAGGCGGAATCTCAGGCATGGTGGGAACACCACCGGCAGAGAAGGTGAGACATGACAAGCTCTTGTTTCCCAGGAGCGATATCAATGCATCGAACCTTGTCATCTGCTCTTGCGGCGGTGACCCGAACCAATGATTGGCAACTTTGAGCTTCTTCAGGTGTGATGCATCTGAAAGGAGTTGGATGATCTGGTCGATTTCTTGTCGTGAGTAGGTTCGTTGTTCGATGTAGTTCCCACAGAAATTGATGTGGAGCTTGTTGATGCGCTTGTTTGACTGGAATAGCTTTGCCAAGCTATCACAAGTGATATAGGTGCGGAAAAAGGATACTTCGGCGATTCTGCAATTGTTTGGAGACAGCCATCTGCACAAATCAGCGCCCCCATTGGCGAGCTCACAGAAACTAAACGAAACGTATTTCGAGTTTTGGGAGATGTTGAACATGAGCTTGTCGCAATCAACAAGATCACATGACCACAAATCCACACAATGTGTCACAAGAGGGATATCGTGGAGCTGCTTCATCTCCACGAAGCTTTGAGGCAAGTGGATGCCTTCGTCGGATGAAGATTCGGGTGGGTGTTCGACAGCCAATCGAACTACGAAGCGAATCGCTTGCTTGTCTTCTTCTCCGAATTGGTCCTTGGTGTCGAATTCCAGATTCAGGGATCGAATGCCCATCCACCACCAGCCCCTGCGAGACGAATCGCTCAGCAGAACATGAGGTGCTAAAGCAATGTGCTTGTGCCGCTCCACCATCGATTCCAAGTCAGCAAAGGTGAATCCTGCTTTGATGGCCATGTCCCAGTATTCCATCCGCTTGGGTGTGACGCTGCAGCATTCAACCTGCTGTCTTGGATGACTCTGCACATTGAACACAGTCTTCGGTGACAGCTTTTCTTGATGGAGTTGTTTCCAGAAAATGTTGAAGTCTGGATCATGATCGCTGTTGGTATTGGTGTTGGCGACATCATCCATGTTGCGGTTCGTCCTTTTCTTGTCGTTGCTGCTTATTGCTGTTGGTGGTACAATCGTACGAGTAGAGTAGGTAGAGTAGGCAGAGCTGGTAGAGTATGTAGTCCCAAATCAGTTGAGCCTGGATGTCGATTGTGAGCTCATCTGCTCAAGTTTGTTGTCCTCCATTTCATGATCCTGTGCATTGATCACGAAGCAACGTGTCGTCAACCAACACGCCTGCATGGACTTGCGCAGTTCCACCATGGCATGCTACGATCGTGGACAGCCACATCATGATCGGAAGCTGGCTAACTCGCTCGCTCGCGCACACGATACGACCTTCGATGGTGCCCGACTTGGCCACGCTCCGCAGTTGCGCTTCTTCATGTGATACCATAGCTCGTGGAATATGAGTATAGTACATCCCTCTGTGATGGTCTTGGGGGAGTCAACCACGAAACTTCTCCAATCGATACAGTTCTTCGGGAGTTGGATGTCATCGGACGACTCCGATGGGCAGATCCACGATGTGGAGAATCCACCCACGATGACTTCTTCGGTGGACATCAGAGGCGTTTCTCGTGTTTTGTCAAGAGGATGACGACAATGACGATGGTGACACCACTCGTGTTACAATTCACAACAAAAGTATCCAGGACTCATCTCGCCTCACTCGATCATTGCGATCTCTGTGGCGACTGAATCAACGATCAGTCTCGTGATCAACAACGAACGTGTGCAAAACGATTCATTTCGTGATGACGATGATGGTCATGGTGGTGGCGCTGCAGACATCGCTACAGAATACTGACGCAGATCGTCACAACCGCAACGCTCACATGATGATCACTGTCTCCATCAAGTATCTATTCACCGAGTACAATACCAACACTCTCTCTTGTTTCTCTCTCTGCTTCTTGAGAGAGACTTCGAACGATGCCGGCTGGTTGACTTGATTCCTCGCTCATTGATCGCCCAATCACAGAGACAGCCACAACCAGAAGAATCACAGCAATGGCAGCATTGACAACAAGGACGTGGTTGATGCATCAAAAGAGGATGATTGGTGTCATCCACATTGCGTGCATGTTGGTGGCAACGAACTCACTGTCACACCATCCCCGACACTTTTCTTCCGTCGTGGATTGAGAACCACTGACAGCCATTTCCTTTGACAGGCTCAACAATCGCAACGGCGACACCATCATCAACATCAACCACATTGTGTATCCCATCGCATCACCCCGTTGCCTCAAGAATCGCTGGAGAGAGAGAGAGAGAGTAGATTCACCATTGGATATTGGACATTGGATACTGCGCCATCGGCAAGTACGTTCGTCGCAACAGGCCGTCCATTCAACATTCAACATTGAGCATCGATCATTGTGCGATTGAACGATTGAACGAAGCAACAGAGCAGATCATTCCCAAAACAACACAATACAAGGCAACAGAAGACAACACAAATCGATGGAAGACAACAGATTCCCGTTCACCAGCAAGGCTTCACGGTCGTCCTCCTCCACCTCCGGCATTGAACGCAAGACCGGCCACCAGTACGGCCGCAACTCTGCGCCATCACCAAGCTCCATGTCGTCATCGGCAGCATCATTGCCCACCGGCCACGCTTCCGCCTACACCTCCAAGTACATGGACGACCTGGGCAGCAAGCAGCAGACCGTGTACAGCGATGACAATGAGGCAGAGTTCTCCAGGCACTCGCAGCAGGACTTCGACGCCGACATGGTGGACTCCATCAGTGCGAGGAGGGTGGTGGACAGCGACGAGGAGCCCTTCGACGAAGGCTTCGAAGAAGGCCTGGACGACGACATTGACAGCGACAACAGCGACGACGATGAGGGTGCCGACGCCAACAGCCGCAGTCGCAGCCACAGTCGCAGCCAGAGTCACAACGTCAGCGCGGGTGCCGGCGCCAACACGCAGCAGATAGATGACGACATCCACATCATCGACGATGACGATGACGACATCGAGAGCCGGTGTTCCGATGAGGAGGCGGGCGACAAGATGACCGACAAGATGACCGATGGAGGCTTCGACGAGTTCACAGACGAGGACGACTCCATGCGAGACGACTCCTTTCGTGACGAATTCCGTTCCACATCCGACCAGCGCCCACGTGCGATCGGAACATCTCCCAACACCGCCACCACCGCGACAGCCAGGACACCCCCGCCGGTCAGAGGCAGCCCCAACGCCTCCTCCAACGGGGATCTCGTCCTTCGGCTTCTCCTCCGACAAGAGGATGTCCTCCATCCGCCAGGAAGGTGGACTGGAGTCTGTCGTCGAAGGCGAGGAGGGCGACGAGACGGAGCGACCATCCACCAGAACTGTCAACAAACGCAAGCCAGGCGAATTCGGTGCCCATTCCAATGGGGATTCCGGGCTCTTCTCTTCCATGGTCTCCGCCAAAAAATGACGGCACCCAGCGCACGGCCGCCACCTCCAATTCATCGACCAGCAACCACGGCAACCAGGACTCCACCAACTCCCTTTCCAAGGAATCCAACCACAGCAATGTGGACATGGACATGGACATGGACATGGACGGTGAGGATCCACCTTCCGCCAAAGACCCAGCGTCAACGTACATCTCCACATCCGCCATCCTCCTCAACGAGACCAACGACACCAACGAGGACATGCCCACCCAGCTCGTCTCGCGCACCAACTCCATCGAAATATCCATCACTCCCATGATACCCACAACTGATCCGGCGCAAACCATCACCCAAGATCCACCAGTCAAGCAGCTCACGCGAAAAGAATCCATCGGACCCTCCAAGGGATCCAGCAACCATCTCGATCCGAAGAACGTGGTCGAGCAGGACACCGGCAACACCACAAGCATGCATTACGTCGACATTGAGGCACAGACGGCCACCACCACCACAACGCCGACGTTGCAGGAACCAGAACCGACCAAGAGCAACATCATGGTCCCCGTCGTCATCGTGGCTGTCCTCATCATCGGCGGTGGCATCGCAGCAGGCGTTGTGCTGGCTGGCTGAAACATCAGTTTTGTTTTGCGACTCTCGCTGCCGACGCCTCTGACTTTCGTTGACCGCAAGTCAACCATGTCGATCGTCGGAGATAGAGTATTCCAAATAGTAGTATCGTATTATAGTATCATGGTGACTCTCGTTGCTTTTTGGTGTTGACGCTGGTTTCTCGTCATCGCAGATGCATCAGTTTTGTGGTCTTTCCAGGAACGCGCACGGGCATGGACATACTCGACTCGCTTACAGTCAGTGGAGATAGACGAGAGTAGTTGTCCTACAGTTGTTTAAGGTGATACAGTATCGCATCAATCATCGACACACCTTTCTTTGTTTTGTGGACACCGAGCGCCAATCAGAAGCTCCGTCGCTGCGGCGAGATTTCTTCTGCCGTTGCTCATCGGCACGACGATCGTCCCATGTCTGTTTCAACATATCACTGCACTGCAGCAGAATGTGAAAAGTCTCGTTCGTGGAACCCATTGGATCAAGTCTACTCCGACGTTTGTTTGTGCTCATCAACATCTCCCCAAACAGGGCCAGTGGTCGTGACCATGTTGGAAGGGAACGTGGCATTGCTCTCACCATGTTCCGCCGCAAGGTACGTTCAACAAGTACATTGTACACATGGCCATGTTCGCCAGGCGGGAGTAGATAAATATCGAGATAGGTGAGTTGGGTAGTCTGCTCCAAGGCTTGCTGAAGTGCTTCCGTTTGTGCCGAGAGGGTCTCAGGTGGAACTTCAAACATGCCAGGACCCCCAAAGGCAGAGTATCCGAGAGATGACAAGCTCTTGTTTCCCAGGAGCGATATCAATGCATCGAGCCTTGTATCCTGCTCTTGCGGTGGTGACCTGAACCAATGATTGGCAACTTTGAGCTTCTTCAGGTGTGATGCATCTGAAAGGAGTTGGATGATCTGGTCGATTTCTTGTCGTGAGTAGGTTCGTTGTTCGATGTAGTTCCCACAGAAATTGATGTGGAGCTTGTTGATGCGCTTGTTTGACTGGAATAGCTTTGCCAAGCTATCACAAGTGATATAGGTGCGGAAAAAGGATACTTCGGCGATTCTGCAATTGTTTGGAGACAGCCATCTGCACAAATCAGCGCCCCCATTGGCGAGCTCACAGAAACTAAACGAAACGTATTTCGAGTTTTGGGAGATGTTGAACATGAGCTTGTCGCAATCAACAAGATCACATGACCACAAATCCACACAATGTGTCACAAGAGGGATATCGTGGAGCTGCTTCATCTCCACGAAGCTTTGAGGCAAGTGGATGCCTTCGTCGGATGAAGATTCGGGTGGGTGTTCGACAGCCAATCGAACTACGAAGCGAATCGCTTGCTTGTCTTCTTCTCCGAATTGGTCCTTGGTGTCGAATTCCAGATTCAGGGATCGAATGCCCATCCACCACCAGCCCCTGCGAGACGAATCGCTCAGCAGAACATGAGGTGCTAAAGCAATGTGCTTGTGCCGCTCCACCATCGATTCCAAGTCAGCAAAGGTGAATCCTGCTTTGATGGCCATGTCCCAGTATTCCATCCGCTTGGGTGTGACGCTGCAGCATTCAACCTGCTGTCTTGGATGACTCTGCACATTGAACACAGTCTTCGGTGACAGCTTTTCTTGATGGAGTTGTTTCCAGAAAATGTTGAAGTCTGGATCATGATCGCTGTTGGTATTGGTGTTGGCGACATCATCCATGTTGCGGTTCGTCCTTTTCTTGTCGTTGCTGCTTATTGCTGTTGGTGGTACAATCGTACGAGTAGAGTAGGTAGAGTAGGCAGAGCTGGTAGAGTATGTAGTCCCAAATCAGTTGAGCCTGGATGTCGATTGTGAGCTCATCTGCTCAAGTTGTCCTCCGTTCCATGATCCTGTGCGTTGATCACGAAGCAACGTGTCGTCAGTCAACACGCCTTCATGGACTTGCGCAGTTCCACCATGGCATGGTACGATCGTGGACAGCCACATCATGATCGGAAGCTGGCTAACTCGCTCGCTCGCGCACACGATACGACCTTCGATGGTGCCCGACTTGGCCACGCTGCGGAGTTGGGGGAGTCAACCACGATACCATACGAATGCATACTATGTGCTTCGGCATTTGGATGTTGAACGGCTTCGATGGGCGGATCCGCGATGTGCAAAACTCACCACGATGATTCCTTCCGTGGACATCAGAGGCGTTTCTCACGTTTTGTCCAGAACGCGGCGATGGCGATGATGGTGACACCACTCGTGTTTCAATCGACAACAAACGTATCCAGGACTCATCTCGCTTCACCCAATCGTTGCGAACTCTGTGGCGATGATGATGGCCATGGTGGTGGCGCTGTTGCAGAGATCGCTGCAGAATACTGATACAGATCGTCACAACCGCAATGCTCACATGATGATCACCGTTGCCATCAAGTGTCTATCCACCGAGTACGATACCAACACTCTCTCTCTCGCTTCTCTCTCTCTCTGCTTCGAGAGAGAGACTTCGAACGATGCCGGCATTTTGACTTGGTTCCTCACTCATTGATCGCCCAACCACAGAGACAGCCGCAACCAGAAGAATCACAGCAATGGCACCAATGGCGCCAATGGCATCGTTGATGCATCAAAAGAGGATGCTTGATGTCATCTGCATTGCGTGCATGTTGGTGGCAACGAACTCATGGTCATCGCCATCACCGACACTTTTCTTCCGTTATAGATTGAGGACCACCGACGGCCATTTCCTCTGGCAGGCCCAGCAATGGCAGCAACGACACCATCATCAACATCAACCACATTGTGTATCCCATCGCATCGCATCAGCCCATTGCCTCAGTATGATCACTGGAGAGAGGGAGATCAGATCCACCACTGGACATTGGACATTGGATACTGCACCATCGGCAAGTACGTTAGTCACAAACAGGCCGTCCATTGGACATTCAACATTGTGCGATTGAACGATTGAACGAAGCAACAGAGCGGATCATTCTCAAAACAACACAACAGAAGACAACAGAAGACAACAGAAGACAACAGAAGACAACAGAAGACAACACAAATCGATGGAAGACAACAGATTCTCATTCACCAGCAAGGCTTCACGGTCGTCCTCCTCCACGTCTGGCATTGAACGCAAGACCGGTCACCAGTACAGCCTCAACTCTGCGCCATCACCAAGCTCCATGTCGTCATCGGCAGCATCATTGCCCACCGGCCACGCTTCCGCCTACACCTCCAAGTACATGGACGACCTGGGCAGCAAGCAGCAGACCGTGTACAGCGATGACAATGAGGCAGAGTTCTCCATGCACTCGCAGCAGGACTTCGACGCCGACATGGTGGACTCCATCAGTGCGAGGAGGGTGGTGGACAGCGACGACGAGCCCTTCGACGAAGGCTTCGAAGAAGGCCTGGACGACGACATTGACAGCGACAACAGCGACGACGATGAAGGTGCCGACGCCAACAGCCGCAGTCGCAGCCACAGTCGCAGCCAGAGTCACAACGTCAGCGCGGGTGCCGGCGCCAACACGCAGCAGATAGATGACGACATCCACATCATCGACGATGACGATGACGACATCGAGAGCCAGTGTTCCGATGAGGAGGCGGGCGACAAGATGACCGACAAGACGACCGATGGAGGCTTCGACGAGTTCACAGACGAGGACGACTCCATGCGAGACGACTCCTTTCATGACGAATTCCGTTCCACATCCGACCAGCACCCACGTGCGATCGGAACATCTCCCAACACCGCGCCGTCCAGGACGTCCCAGCCGGCCAGAGGCAGCCCCAACGCCTCCTCCAACGGGGATCTCGTCCTTCGGCTTCTCCTCCGCCAAGAGGATGTCCTCCATCCGCCAGGAAGGTGGACTGGAGTCTGTCGTCGAAGGCGAGGAGGGCGACGAGACGGAGCGACCATCCACCAGAACTGTCAACAAACGCAAGCCAGGCGAATTCGGTGCCCATTCCAATGGGGATTCCGGGCTCTTCTCTTCCATGGTCTCCGCCAAAAAATGACGGCACCCAGCGCACGGCCGCCACCTCCAATTCATCGACCAGCAACCACGGCAACCAGGACTCCACCAACTCCCTTTCCAAGGAATCCAACCACAGCAATGTGGACATGGACATGGACATGGACATGGACGGTGAGGATCCACCTTCCGCCAAAGACCCAGCGTCAACGTACATCTCCACATCCGCCATCCTCCTCAACGAGACCAACGACACCAACGAGGACATGCTCACCCAGCTCGTCTCGCGCACCAACTCCATCGAAATATCCATCACTCCCATGACTCCCACAACTGATCTGACGCAAACCATCAATCAAGATCCACAAGTCAAGCAGCTCACGCGAAAAGAATCCATCAGACCCTCCAAGGGATCCAGCAACCATCTCGATCTGAAGAACGTGGTCGAGCAGGACGCCGGCAACACCACAAGCATGCATTACGTCGACATTGAGGCACAGACGGCCACCACCACCACAACGCCGACGATGCAGGAACCAGAACGGACCAAGAGCAACATCATGGTCCCCGTCGTCATCGCGGCTGTCCTCATCATCGGCGGTGGCATCGCAGCAGGTGTCGTGCTGGCTGGCTGAAACATCAGTTTTGTTTTGCGACTCTCGCTGCCGACGCCTCTGACTTTCGTTGACCGCAAGTCAAGCATGCCGATCGTCGGAGATAGAGTATTCCAAATAGTAGTATCGTATTATAGTATCATCGTGACTCTCTCTGCTTTGTTTGGTGTTGACGTTGTGTGGTTTCTCGTCGTTGCCGTTTTGTGGTCTTTGCAGGAACACGCACGGGCATGGACATACTCGACTCGCTTGCAGTCAGTGGAGATAGACGAGAGTAGTTGTCCTACAGTTGTTTAAGGTGATACGGCATCGCATCAATCATTGACACACCTTTCTTTGCTTTGTGGACACCGAGCGCCAATCAGAAGCTCCGTCGCTGCGGCGAGATTTCTTCTGCCGTTGCTCATCGGCACGACGATCGTCCCATGTCTGTTTCAACATATCACTGCACTGCAGCAGAATGTGAAAAGTCTCGTTCGTGGAACCCATTGGATCAAGTCTACTCCGACGTTTGTTTGTTCTCATCAGCACCTCCCCAAACAGGGCCAGCGGCCGCGACCATGTCGGAAGGGAACCCAGCATTGCTCTCACCATGTTCCGCCGCAAGGTACGTTCAACAAGTACATTGTACACATGGCCATGTTCGCCAGGCGGGAGTAGATAAATATCGAGATAGGTGAGTTGGGTAGTCTGCTCCAAGGCTTGCTGAAGTGCTTCCGTTTGTGCCGAGAGGGTCTCAGGTGGAACTTCAAACATGCCAGGACCCCCAAAGGCAGAGTATCCGAGAGATGACAAGCTCTTGTTTCCCAGGAGCGATATCAATGCATCGAGCCTTGTATCCTGCTCTTGCGGTGGTGACCCGAACCAATGATTGGACACTTTGAGCTTCTTCAGGTGTGATGCATCTGAAAGGAGTTGGATGATCTGGTCGATTTCTTGTCGTGAGTAGGTTCGTTGTTCGATGTAGTTCCCACAGAAATTGATGTGGAGCTTGTTGATGCGCTTGTTTGACTGGAATAGCTTTGCCAAGCTATCACAAGTGATATAGGTGCGGAAAAAGGATACTTCGGTGATGCTGCAATTGTTTGGAGACAGCCATCTGCACAAATCAGCGCCACCATTGGCGAGCTTGCAGGAATCAAACTTAACCCACTTCGAGTTTTGAGAGATGTTGAACATGAGCTTGTCGCAATCAACAAGATCACAATGCCGCAAATTTACACAATGTGTCACAAGAGGGATATCGTGGAGCTGCTTCATCTCCACGAAGCATTGAGGCAAGTGGATGCCTTCGTCGGATGAAGATTCGGGTGGGTGTTCGACAGCCAATCGAAGTACGAAGCGAATCGCTTGCTTGTCTTCTTCTCCCAATTGGTCATAGGTGCTGAAGTCCAGATGCAGGGATCGAATGCGCATCTGCCCGCAGCTCTGGAGCAACGAATCGCTCAGTAGAACATGAGGTGATAAAGCAACGTGCTTGTGCTGCCGCTGCATCGATTCCAAGTCATGAAAAGTGAATCCTGCTTCGATGGCCATATCCCAGTATTCCATCCGCTTGGGTGTGATACTGTAGCAGTCGATCTGCTCTACGTGTGGGCACTGCGTGTTGAATGGGGTCTTTCGTGGCAGCTCTTTTCCATGGAGTTGTTTCCAGAAAGTCTTGAAGTTTGGATCATGGTTGGTGTTGGTTTTGGTGTTGGCGACAGCATCCATGTTACGGTTCATCCTTTTCTTAATGTCGCTGTGGTTGCTGTGTTTACTGCTGGTGATTGTTGTTGATTGTTGCTGTTGGTGGTACAATCGTACGAGTAGAGGAGGCAGAACAGGCAGAGTATGTGGTCCCAGATCAGTTGCGCTTGGATGGCGATTATGATCTCATCTGCTCAAGTTTGCTATCCTCCATTTCATGATCCTCTGCATTGATCATGAAGCAACGTGCCGCCAACCAACACGCCTGCATGGACTTGCGCAGTTCCACCATGGCATGCTACGACCGTGGACAGCCACATCATGATTCGAAGCTGGCTAGCTTGCTCGCTCGCTCGCACGATGCGACTTTCGATTGTGCCCGACTTGGCCACGTTGCGGAGTTGCGCTTCTTCATGTGATACCATTGTTTGTGTAATCTGAGAAGGCACATCCCTCTGTGATGGTCTTGGGGGAGTCAACCGCGATACTGCTCCAATCGATACAGTTCTTCGGGAGTTGGATGTCATCGAACGACTCCGATGGGCTGATCCACGACGCGAAGAACCCACCACGATGACTTCTTCGGTGGACATCAGCAAGGCACGGGAAATCCGCTGAAACTGGCGTCTGGACGTGTTCGGTCAGTCCCCGATTCAATCGTGTTTACGACAAAATACCTTTGGTCGGCAGGTTCAATCCCACGCTGTCGATCTGTAGATAAACCGTTTATTTGACGTTATGTGCGTTATTCAGCGATCGAGTACTTTCAACGTTTGTTGAGTACTTTCAACGTTTGTTCAGTACTTTCAACGTTTCCCACCAGACACCACAACAACCACAACTCGCAGAGAGTTCGCTTTGGTGGAGAGTCGAGTGCTCGGCTTTGCACCACACTCACTTGGGCAAGAAAAGACCGTCACCAAGACGCCCCATACAACAACACAATGGGAAACAAACCAGACTCCGCAAAGACCGTCGAAAGCCATGGACGGCATTGTACCAACCATCAGTCCATTGCCAGATCCAAGCATACAGACGCAACCGCCATGAAAATCTTGGTGGATGGGCAAGAGGGCGCTATTGGCATGGCTCATTTCCGACAGCGGGAGCGAAAACAGCGAAGGGCGTAAAAAGGTGGCAATTTTGCAAGTTGGGCACGGGCTGTGCATTGGCGATACAAGCCATTCCGTCAACCATCGATGGGCAAGACGCATTGAAGAGATCAAGGTGAAGGCTCCTACAAGGTTTGAGGTTGAAGGACTGCCTGGAAGGGGCCGATGGGGAGGAACGAGTGAAGGGCAATTGGTGTTCGAGGGTTGCTGCAGCACCCAACACATGGCTTTGCTGGTGTGGTGGTGCATCTGAATATCCACCACATCGCCAACCCACCCACATAAGGTGTGTTCAACATCAAGTCAGGAATGGGGTGGAGAAGTGGGGATCGGTTATATTGAGCGGAAGAGGTTGAAATCAAGCAAATGTGGCAGTCAATTTTTTTTATACAAAGAAAACTGACAAAGGCGCCAGCGTCGGGGCGGATAAAAATCCGGAGATCCATCTTGAGGCATTTTGGATGCATCAACGTGTACTCAATGAATCATGGGTCGAGGTGTACTGCATGGGGGAACAGAGATGGTTGTGAGTGGGAGATATGGTCAGATGAAGCAGCTGCCTCCGACCCATCCTTCATTTCCAAAAATGATGCCTTTCAGCGATGGGCTGACGATGTGCATTGAAGGGAGATCTAAACGTGCATGCCTGTCAGGGATGCATACATATGGAGTAGATGGAGACAACAAGGCATGCAGGTGGACAAAATAAGATGATTTTGGGCATCATCTTGGATGGCGAAGTGATGGCAGCATGGCACCATCCAGAGTTTTTGCGGAGCACACGGTCACACGTTATCCACCAAAATGATGTTACATTGTAAGTTAATTTGCATTTAAGTTCAGTATTCCTGTACTTCGCCAGTGAGGCGTTCGCATGGTATATTTATTTTTAATAATTAGTGATGTGGTGTTGCGATACAGCATCATGAGCATTATTTGGGATGGATTGCAATTTTGCTCTAGGCTAGGCTATGCAACACGAAAAATCCCACACTGAGGAGCCAAAAACTCTACAACTGGTGCTATCGGTTTGTAGAGTGAGTGTGGTGCATCGTACTCTCCTCTGCTTCACTCTACCATCAAACAAAAGATAAATACATAGCTACGTGAAAAGGGTGATGCTGCATTGATTGATATAACCTATTTCGCTACTACACCGTTATCAGCTTCACCTCTTTGATCGCTTCTTCTCCTTCTTGCGTTGCTGCCAATACAAAGACTCGTACTTTGATCTTTTCGCCGCGTGAAAGTGTTTCCGAAATTGATCCATCGGGAACACCTGATAGCACCCTCGCATGTCATGAAGTTGCCTTGATGTATAGTTCTTCAATGCCTCATCCTGCATATCTTGCTTGAGCTTCCGTTGTGCTTCCGATCCATCCCATCTCAGCTTCGTTGTCTGCGGTGGTGTAATGTGCATACGTTCAAACGCTTGGAGCGCTTTGTCGGCTTCGTCCGCATCTTGCTTGTACTTTTTCCATTTCTTCCGAAGTCGATTCAAGTTGTTTCGGAAGTTGACGTAGTTGATGCTGCCAAACTCAGCACGACCTTCGTAGATTTGTTTGGGTGTCATGCCGGGTGTGATAGCTCCCATTTTCAGGTCCTCCTCCAGCACCTTTTTGGCATCGGCCCATTTCATTTTGCTTTTTGGTGTTGGTGTTGCCATGTTGTTATGCTGGCACCTTCTGTTGTAGGTATTGTGTGCTACCCTCGACGCAGATGGCACTCGAATTGGCACGGTCGTATTTGCTCATACTACGCATTTGCCATTGCCGTCGCACTTATCCACTTTCGCGCCATTGGTTCCGTTTATAGCCGTTTGCCATGACTCTTCGCACATGGTAGGATTGATTTAAATCTGGTGGTTGCCGTTGCTTGCCCAAAGATGGTGCGATCACCATTGTGGTTGGCACTGTTGCTGTTTGTGTAGGTTCTACTCCTGATCTTGCTAGATGGCCAAGGCAAATTGCTTCTTTCGTGGATCGTGTAGACGTTTGGACGACGACGAAAATGGAGGGGGTTCGCCAAACTGAGGCTCACAACATCCGACTCCCACAAAATCACAAGAGCCCGCGCACCGAAACCACACTCACGGGCACACTCACGAGCACACACAAAATCAAATTCTCACGACAGCGCAATGGCACATCTTGTTTCACCCACGCCGCGCTCTGCTGGTACCCGCAAAGCAACACCCAACCGTTCAAACTTCAAAACGGTAGCTCCAGAGGTTGATCTGGCCATCCTCGAGTATCTCCTCGAATCGAGCCGCTTTGACAGCTTTCGCGTGTATTGCAACAGCAAGCAGCACATCCTTGGCGGACCTGCCACTGCGGAGCGCACAGCGAGCAGGCAGAGGAAGTACTACCTCGAGCGCAACTTGGACAAGGCTGGCATGAAAGCGCTGCGAGCAACGCATCGAACAGCCCTCGGCCTGACAGGCAACAATACTGCTCACAAAACGACGCCAACAACCCATCACAGTGCAGATCACAAACACAACGAAGCCCTCATCGAAACACCTCTCCCGCAATCAAGACCTCCCATTGTTGTGACCACTACGCCAGCGTCAACAGCAACGAATACAATTTCGCCACAACACCAACGAAGGATCAACTTCAGCACAGGCAGCAAGATGACGAAGGCAAGTGACGACGACACTGACTATGCCGACGACGAGGACCATGGGATGGAGTACAACATCAACCTCTCCCATCCATTCCAAAACGCGGATAACACGATCATCTATCGTGTCGATGATGTGGTAGTGGACGGCCGCTCCTTCGATTGCCTCGTCATTCGCAAGTTCGTTCTTGACAAGGATGATGTTGCAAAGGTGAAGGCTTCACTCTGCGACGATGGCAAGTCGATCAAGATCGAAGAGCCTGCCATCCCGGCCCTGATGCTCGAGAAGTCCACGGAGACCATGTTTGCCCTGAAGAAGGGCGAAGTTGATCCGAACATGGACAGAGAGAGAAATGCCTTCAACAAGATCGCCAACCGTGAGATCAGCAGGGGCATCGAGAAGAAGTACACGTACTTCCGCTGCCCTGATGGCATGGAGCTCTCCACCAGCTTCTTTGGCAACGAGCCAGAGCGCTTGACTCGGAAGTACCGTCCGATCCCCAAGATTCTGACTCACCAAAAGACCCAGAAGAGCATCATGATCCCGATGAATATGGTGAGCTGGAAAGTCGCCATCAAGGGTTTCCATGGAAAGGTCGTCCTGGAAGAGGAGACCAACGATGATGAAGATGCGTTCTTCAACATGATGGAGAAAGCAGGTGCGTAACACAGCCATTGGCTTCCGTCTGATTGACTTGTGCTTTGCATGACATAGCAGTAACACACAAATAGGAACTTGCAAACAAACACTAACTACTCTTTTTGCATGTACATGTCAACTTCTTTCATATACAGCGTCATTTACAATCACCAACAACAAGAGTGATGACATGAGCATCAGCGACAAGTCAAGTGGTGCCAGCTCAAGATACCAGCACGGTTTGGAAGAACCGGATGCAACCTACAGCAACGGTGGTATCGGCATCAATCAAACAACTCCGGACCCAGCCTATAGCAATGGAACCATCGTCGATCGCACAATTCCGGATCCAACGTACAGCAATGAGAATGTCGCTGGTCCAACACGTGTGGATCCGGCCGCAAATGCGAAGGACGTTGCTGCATTGGGATTGACGATGCCCAATGCACCATCGGGAACTTTGGAGCCCGCTGCTAGGAAGCAGCCAGCAGCATTCAAGAATGCAGCAATCAAGCCTGTAGCTGTTGCTTGTGGCGCCCCTCCGGATTCGAACCGCAGAGCAGATACAATCATGGGCGACCCAGGGCAGCATCTCAAGCGTTCTCCTCCCATGACGGGTGCCCATAATAGTCCAAAGAAGATGAAGTCTCAAGAGATTGTCGAGGACGGCAAGCCTGCAGCAATCGACTTCGCAGTCAACACGACTCTTCCCAGCAGTGACGGCAACAGTGACAGTGAGACTGAGGATTTTGATGATGAACTCGCAGACTTCTTTTCTCATGCCTAAACAACCAATTAGTAACATGAAGTATTTGGAACAGTTATCAACTACAGTTCTCTACCTGCATTACCATTAGATATCGAATATCGGGTGCCCATTGTCGAGCTCATACTGAATCAGAACACAGCATGTCTCAAATAAGCACTGATGCTTGTGCAGTTGGTTCCGGTAGCCGCCCGCGAGTGCCCTGAAATTCTTTATCCTCCCGTTGAAGCTCTCATGCCGTGCTCTTGCTCTGTTCTTGAACTTCCTCACAGCAGCAGAATCGCACGGATTTGGGGCACTGATTGTGGGCTCGTTGTTGTACCCCCCATCTGCAATCACCAGGGCATTTGGTGGGATCTTGGATTTGAGACCGCCTGGCTTGCGATACATCACAAGATCTGAAGTTGAAGCCGGAAATGGACCATTGATCCACACCAGCTTGCTCTCTGTGAGTGATATCCCAAGCTCATATGTCAGTCCGGCCGAGTGCGACTTGTGGGAGTACCACTTTGCTCCTGGATCCATCCTCGGTTCGTGGATCTTGATATGAACACCGTCAACAGTAATGATGAAGTGCTTGTCATCTCCTGTGAGCTCCGCTGTATTTGGTGGCCAGATGACCTGATGATGAGGGATCGGAATGAATGGAAAGTAATATTGGAATGAGAGGATCAGCTCGAGCAAAGCACATGAAATATCCGCTCCAGTATGAGCTTTGTTTCACTTACCTTGTTTGGAAGCAGAGATTGAATGGCCGGCAGGTACGACCAAATGAGACCGCGGATGGTTTTCTCGTCTAAGCACCAGCGACCAGCCATCACATGCTCTGTGCAGTATGTCTTCAGCCAGTTCAAGACAACAAAGAGATCATGTGGACGTGGCTGTTTGAATTGGTGTGTTTGAATGTTAGAAAGATCGACAAAGAGAGAAGCAAAGCTTTCAGGGCACAGACCGTATGTTGCAGCAAAACGAGTCTGCTTGGTTCTGCTAGCCATCTTCGTCTGATGAAAACCGGCATACTCCAGGCCAAGCGCAAGCACTTCATCGCTGTCCAAGAATTCCATGTCTGTTGTTGTGTTGGTTGCCGTACTGCTGTCCGCACTTCCTTCTTGGCTGCTCGTGATGGTTGCTGTGTCGCTGCTTGCCGTTCCTCTTCGTTGGCTTCCTCCTCTTCGGCTGCTTGCGACGGTTGCTGTACTGCTGCTCGTGGTTCCTCCTTGCTGGCTTCCTCCTCGGATGTTTGTGATGGTTGTGATGCTGGTGCTTGTGGTTGCTCCTCGGCTGCCTGCGATGGTTGCTGTGCCGCTGCTCGCCATTCCTCCTTGTTGGATTCCTCCTCTTCGGCTGCTTGCGATCGTTGTTGTGCTGACTGAGCCTTCTCCTCCTCGTCTGCTTGCGATGGTTGCTGTGCTTCTGCTTGCAACTCCTCCTTGGCTACTCGCGACAGTTGCTGAATCGCTGCTCGCCGTTCCCGCTCGTTGGTTTCCTCCTCTTTGGCTGCTTGTGATGGTTGCTGTGCTGCTGTCTGCCGTTCTTCCTCGCCGGCTTCTTCCTCCTCGGCTGCTCGTGGTGGTTGCTGTGCTGCTGGCCGTGCTTCCTCCTCTTCGGATACTTGCGATGGTTGCTGTGCCGCTGATCGTCGTTCCTCCTCGCCTTCTTCCTCCTCGCTGGCTTCCTCCTCTTTGGCTGGTCGAGATGGTCGCTGCGCTGCTGCGTATGCTGCCTCCACCTCGGCTGCTCGCGATGGTTGTGGTGCCACTGCTCGCCATTCCTCCTCGCCGGCTTGCTCCTCCATGGCTGCTTGCAATGGTTGCTGTGCTGCTGCCCATGCTTCCTCCTCCTCCCTGGCTGCTTGCGATAGTTGCTGTGCTGCCACCCATGCTTCCCCCTCGCTGGCTTCCTCCTCTTTGCTTGCTTGCGATGATTGCCATGCTCCTGCGCTCTCGCTTCCTCCTCCTTGGATGTTCGCGATGGTTGCTGTGCTGCTGCTGGTGGTTCTTCCTCCTTGGCTGCTTGTCATGTGTGTGGTGCCGCTGCCCGCTCTTCTTCCTCCTTGGCTGTTTGCAATGGTTGCTGTGTCAATGCCTGTGCTTTCTCCTTGCTGGTTTTCTTCTCCTTGATGTTTCCAATGTCTTGATTGCTTGATGGATGATCGGTGAAGGGTGATGATGTGTGACGAACGGCTTTTAATTTATCATGGAGCAGAACACACAGGAAGGCCATCGCGTTCGCCACAAGTGTCGTGTGGCCGACAAATTTGAATCAGGTTTGTAACGGCGCGAAACGATTCTTTGACATAACTGTGATAATTGGGAGACGATGCGTGATGTGTGTGTGTGTGTATGTGTGATGTCATTGTTGTGAATATCCCTGACTGAACGAAGGCCGCAAACATGGGAGATTGTTGCTGCACTGTCATGGGATCGTATACCAACAATAACTACTCTCGATGTGTGTTGAGTACTTTCAACGCTTGTTGAGTACTTTCAACGTTTGTTTAGTACTTTCAACGTTTGTTGAGCACTTTCAACGTTTGTTGACGGGGTAGATGGTGTTCGGATTTCAAACATTAAACGGTTATATACGTTATCATTGTGGATATACTCCGAGTGTTGAGTCGTTCCAATCAAGTCACGTACGAAGTTGATGATTAGTCAGAGTGGTCGAATGCGAACGTGTGACAGTTTCAGCGGAATTCCCGTGCCTTGCAGAGGCGTTTCTCGTGTTTTGTCAAGAGGATGACGACAATGACGATGGTGACACCACTCGTGTTTCAATCGACAACAAACGTATCCAGGACTCATCTCGTCTCACACAACCGTCACGAGGAACAATCAGTGGTGGACGAACCAAAGACCGACCTGTGTTCAACATGGAACGTGTGAGAGACGATTCATTTTGTGCCCATGATGACGATGATGGCCACGGTGGTGCTGCTGTTGCAGAGATCGCTGCAGAATACTGATACAGATCGTCACAACCGCAACACTCACATGATGATCACTGTCTCCATCAAGTGTCTATCCACCGAGTACGATACCAACACTCTCTCTCTCGTTTCTCTCTCAGCTTCGAGAGAGAGACTTCAAACACTGTCGGCTGGTTGACTTGGTTCCTCGCTCAATGATTGCGCAACCACAGAGACAACCGCAACCAGAAGAATCACAGCAATGGCAGCATTGACACCAACGATGTGGTTGATGCATCAAAAGAGGATGATTGGTGTCATCTTCATCGCGTGCATGTTGGTGGCAACGAACTCACTGTCATCACCATCCCCGACACTTTCCTCCCGTCGTGGATTGAGAACCACCGACGGCCATTTCCTTTGACAGGCTCAACAATCGCAACGGCGACACCATCATCAACATCAACCACATTGTGTATCCCATCGCATCACCCCGTTGCCTCAAGAATCGCTGGAGAGAGAGAGAGAGAGTAGATCCACCATTGGATATTGGACATTGGACATTGGATACTGCGCCATCAGCAATTACGTTAGTCGCAACAGGCCGTCCATTCAACATTCAACATTGAGCATCGATCATTGTGCGATTGAACGATTGAACGAAGCAACAGAGCAGATCATTCCCAAAACAACACAATACAAGGCAACAGAAGACAACACAAATCGATGGAAGACAACAGATTCCCGTTCACCAGCAAGGCTTCACGGTCGTCCTCCTCCACCTCCGGCATTGAACGCAAGACCGGCCACCAGTACGGCCGCAACTCTGCGCCATCACCAAGCTCCATGTCGTCATCGGCAGCATCATCGCCCACTGGCCACGCTTCCGCCTACACCGCCAAGTACATGGACGACCTGGGCAGCCAGCAGCAGACCGTGTACGGCGATGACAATGAGGCAGAGTTCTCCAGGCACTCGCAGCAGGACTTCGACGCCGACATGGTGGACTCCATCAGTGCGAGGGTGGCGGACAGCGACGAGGAGCCCTTCGACGAAGGCTTGGACGAAGGCCTGGACGACATTGACAGCGACAACAGCGACGACGATGAGGGTGCCGACGCCAACAGTCGCAGTCGCAGTCACAGCCAGAGTCACGATGTCAGCGCGGGTGCTGGCGCCAACACGCAGCAGATAGATGACGACATCCACATCATCGACGATGACGATGACGACATCGAGAGCCAGTGTTCCGATGAGGAGGCGGGCGACAAGATGACCGACAAGACGACCGATGGAGGCTTCGACGAGTTCACAGACGAGGACGACTCCATGCGAGACGACTCCTTTCGTGACGAATTCCGTTCCACATCCGACCAGCCTCCACGCCCGATCGGAACATCTCCCAACACCGCGCCGTCCAGGACGTCCCAGCCGGCCAGAGGCAGCCCCAACGCCTCCTCCAACGGGGATCTCGTCCTTCGGCTTCTCCTTCGCCAAGAGGATGTCCTCCATCCGCCAGGAAGGTGGACTGGAGTCTGTCGTCGAAGGCGAGGAGGGCGACGAGACGGAGCGACTATCCACCAGAACTGTCAACAAACGCAAGTCAGGCGAATTCGGTGTCCATTCCAATGGGGATTCCGGGATCTTCTCTTCCATGGTCTCCGCCAAAAATGACGGCACCCAGCGCACGGCCGCAACCTCCAATTCATCGACCAGCAACCACGGCAACCAGGACTCCACCAACTCCCTTTCCAAGGAATCCAACCGCAGCAATGTGGACATGGACATGGACATGGACATGGATGGTGAGGATCCACCTTCCGCCAAAGACCCAACGTCAACGTACATCTCCACATCCGCCATCCTCCTCAACGAGACCAACGACACCAACGAGGACATGCTCACCCAGCTCGTCTCGCGCATCAACTCCATCGAAATATCCATCACTCCCATGACTCCCACAACTGATCCGGCGCAAACCATCACCCAAGATCCACCAGTCAAGCAGCTCACGCGAAAAGAATCCATCGGACCCTCCAAGGGATCCAGCAACCATCTCGATCTGAAGAACGTGGTCGAGCAGGACACCGGCAACACCACAAGCATGCATTACGTCGACATTGAGGCACAGACGGCCACCACCACCACAAAGCCGACGTTGCAGGAACCAGCACCGAACAAAAGCAACAGCATGGTCCCCGTCGTCATCGCGGCTGTCCTCATCATCGGCGGTGGCATTGCAGCAGGCGTCGTGCTGGCGGGCTGAAACATCAGTTTTGTTTTGCGACTCTCGCTGCCGACGCCTCTGACTTTCGTTGACCGCGAGTCAAGCATGCCGATCGTCGGAGATAGAGTATTCCAAATAGTAGTATCGTATAATAGTATCATGGTGACTCTCGTTGCTTTGTTTGACGTTGCGTGGTTTCTCGTCATCGCAGATGCATCAGTTTTGTGGTCTTTCCAGGAACGCGCACTGGCATGGACATACTCGACTCGCTTGCAGTCAGTGGAGATAGACGAGAGTAGTTGTCCTACAGTTGTTTAAGGTGATACAGTACCGCATCAATCATCGACACACCTTTCTTTGCTTTGTGAACACCGAGCGCCAATCAGAAGCTCCGTCGCTTTCACGAGTGTGGCCAGTTGGCTGCCAATTTCATTGCGCTGGCAGAAGGCCCATGATCTTATCGCTGCGGCGCTATTTCTTCTGTTGTGTCTGGTCGTTGCCGATCGGCACGACGATCGTCCCATGTCTGTTTCAACATGTCACTGCACTGCAGCAGAATGTGAAAAGTCTCGTTCGTGGAACCCATTGGATCAAGTCTACTCTGACGTTTGCTTATTCTCATCAGCACCTCCCCAAACAGGGCCAGTGGTCGTGACCATGTTGGAAGGGAGCACAGCACTGCTCTCACCTTGTTGCGATGATTTCGACGCAAGATACGTTCAACAAGCGCATGGTACCAATGGTCATGTTTGTTGGGCAGGCTTGGAGAAATGCGGAGACAGGTGAGTTGGGTAGTCTGCTCCATGGCTTGCTCAAGTGCTTCCATTTGTGTCGAGGAGATCTGGGGCGGAACATAAGTTCTGCCAGGCTCCGCATAGTAACAGTATGCCAGAGATGACAAGCTCTTGTTTCCCAGAAGCGATATAAAAATGTCGCCCCATGTATCTTGTTCTTGTCGCGATAACCCCTTACAATCATTGGCAACCCAAAGCTCCTTCAGGTGTGATGCATCTGAAAGGAGTTGGATGATCTGATCGATTTCTTGTCGCGAGTACATTCGTTGTCTGTCGGTGAGCCGACAGAAACTGATGTTGAGCTTGTTGATGCGCTTGTTTGACCGGAATAGCTTTGCCAAGCTATCACAAGTGACACGGGTGAATAAAATGGATACTCCGGTGACGCTGCAATTGTTTGGAGACAGCCATCTGCACAAATCAGCGCCACCATTGGCGAGCTTGCAGTCACCGAACCGAACGTATTTCGGGTTTTGGGAGATGTTGAACATGAGCTTGTCGCAATCAACAAGATCACATGAATCCAAATGCACACAATTTGTCACAAGAGGGATATCGTGGAGCTGTTTCATCTCCACGAAGCGTTGAGGCAATTCGATGCCTTTGTCGAATGAAGACTTGAGTGGGTGTTCGGCAACCAATCGAAGTACGAAGCGAATCACTTGCTTGTCTTCTTCTCCGAATTGGTCAATGGTGCCATAATCCAGACTCAGGGATCGAATGTGCATCAGCCTGCAGCACAAGCCAGGCAAACCGCTCAGTAAAATACAAGGTGATACAGCAACGTGCTCGTGCCGCCGCTTCACCATCGATTCCAAGTCATGAAAAGTGAATCCTGCTTCGATGGCCATGTCCCAGTATTCCATCCGCTTGGGTGTGACACTGTAGCAGTCGATCTGCTTTTCTGGTGGGTAGTGCAGAGTGAACACGGTCTTCGGTGGCAGCTCTTTGCCATGGAGTTGTTTCCAGAAAGTCTTGAAGTCCGGATCATGGTCACTGTTGGTATTGGTGTTGGCAACAGCATCCATGTTGTGGTTCATTCTTTTCTTGTCGTTGTTATCGTCACTGCTGATTGATGTTGATTATTGTTGTTGGTGGCACAATCGTACGAGTAGAGCTACAGAGCAGGCAGAGTATGTGGTCCCAAATCAGTTGCGCTTGGATGGCGATTGTGAGCTCATTTGCTCAAGTTTGCTGTCCCCCATTTCATGATCCTGTGCATTGATCACGAAGCAACGTGTCGTCAGTCAACGCGCCTGGATGGGCATGCGGAGTTCCACCACGATGCGTGGTGTGGTATGGTACGACCGTGGACAGCCACATCATGATCCGAAGCTGGCAAGCTCGCTCGCACGATACGACCTTCGATGGTGCCCAACTTGGCCACGCTGCGCGCTTGCGCTTCTTCATGTGATACGATACCATTGTTTGTGTAATCTGAGAAGGCACATCCCTCTGTGATGGTCTTGGGGGAGTCAACCGCGATACCATACGAATGAATACTATGTGCTTCGGCATTTGGATGTCATCGAACAGTTCCAATGGGCAGATCCACGATGTGCAAAACTCACCACAACGATTCCTTCGGTGGACACCGAAGGCGTTTCTCGCGTTTTGTTGGAGCATGGCGATGGTGATGATGAGCATGACACCACTCGTGTTTCAATTCGCCACAAACGTATCCAGGACTCATCTCGCCTCACTCAATCATTGCGATCTCTGTGGCGAATGAATCAACGATCAGTCTCATGATCAACAACGAACGTGTGCAAAACGATTCATTTCGTGATGACGATGATGGTCATGGTGGTGGCGCTGCAGACATCGCTACAGAATACTGACGCAGATCGTCACAACCGCAATGCTCACATGATGATCACCGTTGCCATCAAGTATCTACTATTCACAGAGCACGTACTACTATGCCAACACTCTCTCTCTCTCTCTGCTTCTTGAGAGAGACTTCGAACGATGCCGGCTGGTTGACTTGGTTCCTCACTCAATGATCGCCCAACCACAGAGACAACCGCAACCAGAGGAATCACAGCAATGGCAGCATTGACACCAACGATGTGGTTGATGCATCAATAGAGGATGATTGGTGCCATCTACATCGCGTCCATGGTGGTGGCAACGGACTCACTGTCATCGCCATCCCCGACACTTTTCTTCCGTTGTGGATTGAGAACCACTGACAGCCATTTCCTTTGACAGGCTCAACAATCGCAACGGCGACACCATCATCAACATCAACCACATTGTGTATCCCATCGCATCACCCCGTTGCCTCAAGAATCGCTGGAGAGAGAGAGAGTAGATCCACCATTGGATATTGGACATTGGATACTGCGCCATCGGCAATCACGTTCGTCGCAACAGGCCGTCCATTCAACATTCAACATTGAGCATCGATCATTGTGCGATTGAACGATTGAACGAAGCAACAGAGCAGATCATTCCCAAAACAACACAATACAAGGCAACAGAAGACAACACAAATCGATGGAAGACAACAGATTCCCGTTCACCAGCAAGGCTTCACGGTCGTCCTCCTCCACGTCCGGCATTGAACGCAAGACCGGTCACCAGTACGGCCGCAACTCTGCGCCATCACCACCAAGCTCCATGTCGTCATCGGCAGCATCATTGCCCACTGGCCACGCTTCCGCCTACACCGCCAAGTACATGGACGACCTGGGCAGCCAGCAGCAGACCGTGTACAGCGATGACAATGAGGCAGAGTTCTCCATGCACTCGCAGCAGGACTTCGACGCCGACATGGTGGACTCCATCAGTGCGAGGGTGGCGGACAGCGACGAGGAGCCCTTCGACGAAGGCTTGGAGGAAGGCCTGGACGACGACATTGACAGCGACAACAGCGACGACGATGAGGGTGCCGACGCCAACAGCCGCAGTCGCAGTCACAGCCAGAGTCACGATGTCAGCGCGGGTGCTGGCGCCAACACGCAGCAGATAGATGACGACATCCACATCATCGACGATGACGATGACGACATCGAGAGCCAGTGTTCCGATGAGGAGGCGGGCGACAAGATGACCGACAAGACGACCGATGGAGGCTTCGACGAGTTCACAGACGAGGACGACTCCATGCGAGACGACTCCTTTCATGACGAATTCCGTTCCACATCCGACCAGCGCCCACGCCCGATCGGAACATCTCCCACCACCGCCACCACCGCGCCGTCCAGGACAGCCCCAACGCCTCCTCCAACGGGGATCTCGTCCTTCGGCTTCTCCTCCGCCAAGAGGATGTCCTCCATCCGCCAGGAAGGTGGACTGGAGTCTGTCGTCGAAGGCGAGGAGGGCGACGAGACGGAGCGACCGTCCACCAGAACTGCCAACAAACGCAAGCCAGGCGAATTCGGTGCCCATTCCAATGGGGATTCCGGGCTCTTCTCTTCCATGGTCTCCGCCAAAAAATGACGGTACCCAGCGCACGGCCGCAACCTCCAATTCATCGACCAGCAACCACGGCAACCAGGACTCCACCAACTCCCTTTCCAAGGAATCCAACCACAGCAATGTGGACATGGACATGGACGGTGAGGATCCACCTTCCGCCAAAGACCCAGCGTCAACGTACATCTCCACATCCGCCAACCGCCTCATGAGCGGCAGTTCCGCTTCAGCCGGGGTGGTTTTGGACAAAAGCCAATCCACTCATTCCGCCATCCTCCTCAACGAGACCAACGACACCAACGAGGACATGCCCACCCAGCTCGTCTCGCGCACCAACTCCATTGAAATATCCATCACTCCCATGACTCCCACAACTGATCCGGCGCAAACCACCAATCAAGATCCACAAGTCAAGCAGCTCACGCGAAAAGAATCCATCGGACCCTCCAAGGGATCCAGCAACCATCTCGATCTGAAGAACGTGGTCGAGCAGGACACCGGCAACACCACAAGCATGCATTACGTCGACATTGAGGCACAGACGGCCACCACCACCACAAAGCCGACGTTGCAGGAACCAGCACCGACCAAGAGCAACATCATGGTCCCCGTCGTCATCGCGGCTGTCCTCATCATCGGCGGTGGCATCGCAGCAGGTGTCGTGCTGGCTGGCTGAAACATCAGTTTTGTTTTGCGACTCTCGCTGCCGACGCCTCTGACTTTCGTTGACCGCAAGTCAAGCATGCCGATCGTCGGAGATAGAGTATCCCGAATAGTAGTATCGTATAATAGTATCATCGTGACTCTCTTTGCTTTGTTTGGTGTTGTTGGTTGACGCTGCGCGAGGCGGTTTCTCGTCGTTGCAGATGCATCAGTTTTGTAGTCTTTCCAGGAATGCGCACGGGCATGGACATACTCGACTCGCTTGCAGTCAGTGGAGTTGGATGAGAGAAGTTGTCCTACAGTTGTTTAAGGTGATACAGCATCGTATGATATCAATCATCGACACACCTTTCTTTGCTTTGTGAACACCGAGCGCCAATCACAAGTTCCGTCGCTTTCATTAGTGTGGCCAGTTGGCTGCCAATTTCATTGCGCTGGCAGAAGGCCCATGATCTTATCGCTGCGGCGCTATTTCTTCTGTCGTGTCTGGTCGTTGCTGATCGGCAATACGATCGTCCCACGTCTGTTTCAACATGTCACTGCACTGCAGCAGAATGTGAAAAGTCTCGTTCGTGGAACCCACTGGATCAAGTCTACTCTGACGTTTGCTTATTCTCATCAGCACCTCCCCAAACAGGGCCAGTGGTCGCGACCATGTTGGAAGGGAACGCGGCATTGAACTCATCTTGGTGCGATAATTTCGACGCAAGGTACGTTCAACAAGTGCATGGTACCAATGGGCATGTTTGTTGGGCAGGCTTGGAGAAATGCGGAGACAGGTGAGTTGGGTAGTCTGCTCCATGGCTTGCTCAAGTGCTTCCATTTGTGTCGAGGAGATCTGGGGCGGAACCTCAAACATGCTGGGAGCACCATAGCGCCGGTATCCGAAATATGACAAGCTCTTGTTTCCCAGTAGCGATATAAAAATGTCGCCCCATGTATCTCGTTCTTGTCGCGATAACCCCTTACAATCATTGGCAACCCAAAGCTCCTTCAGGTGTGATGCATCTGAAAGGAGTTGGATGATCTGATCGATTTCTTGTCGCGAGTAGATTCGTTGTCTGTCGGTGAGCCGACAGAAACTGATGTTGAGCTTGTTGATGCGCTTGTTTGACCGGAATAGCTTTGCCAAGCTATCACAAGTGACACGGGTGAGTAAAATGGATACTCTGGTGACGCGACAATTGTTTGGAGACAGCCATCTGCACAAATCAGCGCCACCATTGGCGAGCTTGCAGCCGCTGAACTGAACGTATTTCGAGTTTTGGGAGATGTTGAACATGAGCTTGTCGCAATCAACAAGATCACATGAATCCAAATGCACACAATTTGTCACAAGAGGGATATCGTGGAGCTGTTTCATCTCCACGAAGCGTTGAGGCAATTCGATGCCTTTGTCGAATGAAGACTTGAGTGGGTGTTCGGCAACCAATCGAAGTACGAAGCGAATCACTTGCTTGTCTTCTTCTCCGAATTGGTCAATGGTGCCATAATCCAGACTCAGGGATCGAATGTGCATCAGCCCGCAGCACAAGCCAGGCAAACCGCTCAGTAAAATACAAGGTGATACAGCAACGTGCTCGTGCCGCCGCTTCACCATCGATTCCAAGTCATTAAAGGTGAATCCTGCTTCGATGGCCATGTCCCAGTATTCCATCCGCTTGGGTGTGACACTGTAGCAGTCGATCTGCTTTTCTGGTGGGTAGTGCAGAGTGAACACGGTCTTCGGTGGCAGCTCTTTGCCATGGAGTTGTTTCCAGAAAGTCTTGAAGTCCGGATCATGGTTGGTGTTGGTATTGGTGTTGGCAACAGCATCCATGTTACGGTTCATCCTTTTCTTAATGTCGCTGTGGTTGCTGTGTTTACTGCTGGTGATTGTTGTTGATTGTTGTTGTTGGTGGTACAATCGTACGAGTAGAGCAAGTAGAGCTGATAGAGCAGGTAGAGTATGCAGTCCTAAATCAGCTGCGCTTGCATGGCGATTATGAGCTCATCTGCTCAAGTTTGCTGTCCTCCATTTCATGATCCTGTGCATTGATCATGAAGCAACGTGTCGTCAGTCAACACGCCTTCATGGACTTGCGCAGTTCCACCACGGTGTATCATATGGCGTGGTGTGGTGTGGTGTGGTATGGCATGATAGTACGACCGTGGACAGGTACATCACAACCCGAAGCTGGCTAACTCGCTCGCTCGCTCGCACGATGCGACTTTCGATTGTGCCCGACTTGGCCACGCTGTGCAGTTATGCTTCTTCATGTGATACCATTGTTTGTGTAATCTGAGAAGGCACATCCCTCCGTGATGGTCTTGAGGGAGTCAACCGCGAGACCATACGAATGCATGCAATGTGCTTCGGCAGTTGGATGTCATCGAACGACTGCAATGGGCAGATCCACGATGCGACGAATCCATCACGATGACTTCTTCGGTGGGCGCCAGGGTCGTTTCTCGGGTTTTGTTGGAACATGGCAATGGTGGTGATGAGCATGACACCACTCGTGTTTCAATCGACAACAAACGTATCCAGGACTCATCTCGCTTCACCCAATCGTTGCGAACTCTGTGGCGATGATGATGGCCATGGTGGTGGCGCTGCAGACATCGCTGCAGAATACTGATGCAGATCGTCACAACTGCAACACTCACATGATGATCACCGTTGCCATCAAGTATCTACTATTCACAGAGCATGTCAATGCTCCGTCTCTCCCTCTCTCTCTATTTCTAGAGAGACTTCGAACACTGTCGGCTGGTTGACTTGGTTCCTCACTCATTGATCGCCCAACCACAGAGACAGCCACAACCAGAAGAATCACTGCAACAGCAGCATTGACAGAAATGACAGCAACGGCTTGGCCGATGCATCAAAAGAGGACGATTGGTGCCATTTGCATCGCTTGCATGTTGGTGGCAACGAACTCACTGTCATCACCATCCCCGTCATCTTCACTCCAACGCAGCAGCAGCAGCAATAGGAGTGGGAGTTGGAATGAGAGTCGCCAACCAATACGGAAGGTCGCAGTTATCGGTGGTGGCATCGCCGGTCTCTCCTTGGCGCAAATTTCGAGACAGTCAGCAAAACTGACGCCATCGACACCAACGACGAGACCGTCGCTTGGAAGGCATCATCCGAGGCCAAACGCATCCAGCAACAGATGCGACAGTAGATCGATGATGCCAAGATCGCCAAGCACATCACAAGGCCTATCATCAATCAACTCATGGACAATGCCGATTCTTTCTTCGAGTTGGGGATCTACTTCCACAAACCCTTTGCGCGATGGACCAAGGCAATGAGGGCCATCAACGGAAATCGCAATCCCAACCGCAATGGAAGCACCGGCGCAGACAAGGCCGCCATCCTGACTGTCTGCGGTGATGCGGCGCACGCCATGCCACCGTTCCTGGGACAGGGCACCAATCAGGCCATCCAAGACGCCTGCTGTCTGACCAATGCCATTTGGCAATACAATGTGCAGTGCGATGAATAAGCCAATGGCGGGAACAGCCTTGAAGACATCCTGCAGATAGAATACAAGGACAAGCAACGGTCCACCACCACGGCCACCACGACGGTGGTCTTCTGGCATACCTGGAGGCCTTGTCGGGGCCGTTGGCCAAGTCCCGGGATGTTTTCTTCTTCATCGTGGACAAGATGGGCGTTGCGAAGAAGATCTTTCTGGATGCTGCTGTTCCGAGGATATCATAATGCGTGGAGCGGTGTGAAATCGCGATGTGAAATCGTGGTGTGTTGCAGATGGTACTGTGGATGGCTTTCGCTTGTTGTTGATGGACCAGCCATGCTCGTACGATCCGGAGTGCTGTCTTTATGATCGCATCAACTTGAGATCCGTACAAGGGATCAGCGCAATCGAGAACACAAGGCTACTTCTCTATGTGTCCATCTCTGACCGAGAGTTCTGATCGAACTGCATCGCCATGACTACACGAATACAACTTTGCTCATGACTCTCGTTCGCGGCATGACATTCGATGGGCGAGGAAGGTCACATGCCAGGCACACTACTATTACATTTCCAGAAAAGGCGGAACGACCACTGCAGCATTGGTCGTCCTCCCCCCTCCCGAAGTTCGAAACCTTTGCATGGCGGAGCCACCATTGTACTATACGTGACCCCTGAGTGGGATGAAGAGGCACAAGGGGAGAGCTAAAGAGCAGACAAAGTCGCCCATTAGTGCACCCGCGCACCCACGCTCCTCCTTTCAAGGAGGCTCATGTCTGATTTCTGATGTTCATTCTTGATCGCTCCTCGTCGCATGTGTCATGGGAACCGAGACAGCAACAGCAATTATGCACTTATCGTGCTTCTCTCTCACTCGCTTCTCTTCCACAAACAGTCCACACCTTGCTCCTTTGGGAACGTGCCTTGTTGGGAGCTGAGCGTGGGTGTGAGGACTCCAGTGTCGAGGACGGACAACCACCACCATCACATCTCACCACAAACACGCTGAAATGTGAGGCGAAGTCAAACTGTGCGTAGAAATAACCTACCGCTACTCCCAATCCATTGACACAATGGAAACTACATCCATTTCAATAATAAAACCGCAACCCTCCAAAACCCAATTTGCGTCACAAATGACCAAAACCAGTCTCCTCCAACGCTTCAAGCAGTTCAACTGTCAACTCTTCTGCGAGAATGGTTGTCGCAAAAGAATGCAAACAGGGGAGTTCTTCATTGGGCACAAACATCTTGAGTAAAGGTCCCCGACATCCATCAGGACAACACACACAGTCATCCCTAGCAGCGCACACACACGATGGCGCGCAAAACAGGCCGCGGCAACCCATTCTCTTTGCGCCAGAGCGGACAGTCATCATCGCGTGCGTCCGTGGTCTCCGTGCACACGCTGCTGTCGGTGCTGGTGGGCGCCTTGCTGGGATACTACTTCGCCAAGGACGAGACCATCTTCGACGCGAACGCCATCGAGGAACTGCATCGACTGCAACGCGCCCAGAAACAGATCCACCAGGACGAGCGCAACGAGGCCAACCGACCGCGCACGGGCACCGAAGAGGACGGCTGGCACAGCATCGACATCTTCTACGGCTCCACCGAAAAGCTGCAGGAATCCGCGCAGTGGTTCTCGCAGGTGCATCAGGATGAGACCATCCTGTCGTTGCTCAAGCACAAGCAGAACGGCTTCTTCGTCGATCTCGCCGCCAACGACGCCATCCACCACAGCAACTCGCTGGCCCTGGAAAAGTACCACGGCTGGCATGGCCTCTGCATCGAACCCAACCCCGAGTACTGGTACGGATTGGGCCACTTCCGCCCGCACTGCCACGTCGTGGCGGCCGTCGTGGGCACGCAGCGCATGGAACCCATCGACTTTGTCTACAAGGGCGAGTTCGGCGGCATCGTGCGCAAGGAGTTCGACAACAAGCGCAGGAAGAAGCAGAATCTGCCGAAGCAGGAGTACACGATGACGCTGCTGGAGATCTTCGAGCGGTACGACGTGCCGCACATCATCGATTACATGAGTCTCGACGTGGAAGGCGCGGAGGAGTACATCATGGCGAGCTTTCCATTGGAGACCTACACGATCAAGCTGCTCACGGTCGAGCGCATCAAGGAGGGGCTCAAGGAGCGTCTCGAGAGCTTCGGGTACCAGCATCTGTGTCAGCTGTCGGATTGGGGCGAAGGCCTGTGGGGACACAAGCTGTACATGTCGGAGTTCGACATGAGCCAGATGAAGAAGTTCTGCGTGCCGGAGGATCAGCTCAAGACGGGTGCCGATCTCGAAAAGGCCGCGGCGTATGGCCATTAAAGTACTGAATGGAAACGAGTTAACTGAACAATAGCTATCATATCTTAACTGAGAGCCTTGCTTTGCTTTGTTTTGTGAATCATGAACGAATTGCGTTCAACTCAACTCAACCAACGGGCGCGTTGCGCTTCGATGCATTCTCGCGCGAACGCAACAAACGCCGAATCAGATTGGGGCTCGGCTTCATGCGCATGTGCTGATAAATGTGAAGCGCATGATTGAAGTACTTGATGGCACGGCCATGATCGCCGCACTGTACGTAAGCATTGGCGATGCACTGCGCCGCGATGGCGACGGAGGGATGCTGTCGTCCGAACCAGTCGTGGCGTTGCAGCATGACGCGCTTGAACATGAGGCTCGCCAGTTCGTACTCTTCGAGGTACAGCTTGACGCTGGCGAGTTTGTTGTAGGTTTCGAGGCAGTCGACGTGGTCCGGCGAGCGGGTAAGGGGCACTGGATCGGAAAGAAGCAAGGCAGGTGTGCTGGGTGCTGAAGTTGGGCCCGCGGTCGTTGCGGACTTGCCACTCGCACTAGTGGGTTCCGTCGTGGCGGTCTGCGCCGATCCCTTCGACGATGGTATGGACACGGTGAGCTTGGAGGCCAGTTTTTGGAATTTGTGCCTGGAACGCGACCGCTTCAGCTTGGTTGGTTTGTCGTCGGCCGTCAGCGACGTCCGCGCTGGAACAAGCCGCTGCACAGGCTTGGTCTCGTTGTAAATCTCACGCTGAATGCGATAGGCTTCTTCGAGCATATCCTGGGCATGCTCCAGCATCTCGGAATGCCACTCATGCGCGTAGCCGTACCGATCCTGATCGAACTGGCTGATGAGGAAGCGCACGTCCTTGACCATGGCCTGACCCGACGCATCGAGGGCCTTTGCCACGCGCAGCGAGTGCGGGCCGTCGTGTTGCTGCCACACGAAACGCGCCGAGAGGAAGGCACGCAGCGCGGCCTTGTAATCGTGAACCTTCATGAAGCACTGGCCTTGATCGAAGTAGGCTTGCGCTGTTCGGGGGTGGTTCTCGCCGTACGTGGTGGTTCGCGTCGCCACCATGCTGGTCCAGTAGGCAATGGTCGCGTCTTCGGCCTTGGTGCGTTTGAAATTGTAGACTGGCAACTTGCGTTTCGTGCCGAAGATGAGCCTGGTGCGGAACGTCGCGGACGCCACGATCTTGCGTGGCAACCTGAGGATCTTGCGGAAGATGCGTCGAAAGAGGCGCAGGAGGAGAACGGTCTCGATGATCATCCAGAAGACGTGGATCGTCTGACCCATCGCGTTGATGATCATGCCAACGAACGTGACGGAGTTGGTGGCGACGCCGTTTGGAGACAGCGATTGCGTTGCAGGTGATGGCAATGCAGAGTTGTTGTCATTGTTGATGGGGGTGGTGGGAGCTGTGGAGAATGAGATGCGTAGTATGGCATTGTCATTGCTCTCGTTGTCGTCATCATCCCCCACAGCACCGCTGGCCAGCATTGTATCATTCATGACAGCGGGAGACAGCATGAGCGATCTTGATCGCATGGGGATGACACTGCGAGAGGCGACCGAGTCATTGGCCTCGTCTTCATCCTGCTGATCGTTGCCATCATTGTTGTTCCCATTGCTATTGCTATTGCCTTTGGCCTTGGTGTCGCCAATGTTGTTGCTATCACCATTGTTGTTGTTGTTGTTGTTGTTGCTGTTGGCACTATTGCGTCTGGCGATGGTGGTGATGGCGTTGAGCAACCCGCTGCTTCCGCGTTTGGCCTTGCCTTCTTCTGCATTGCCAGTCGCAACGGCGGGGCGCGAAAGTCCCTTGACGTCGCCTTCTTGGTCATCATCGTCGATGTCCGTCATTGGTTGCGCAAACTCCATGACGCCCGTGGGGCTATTGGGAATCGGGGGTTCGGGGATGAGTTCGTTTGGGACCAGCGCAATCTCTGTTGGTGGTGTCTCGTTGACATGGTTGTCATCTTTGTCCACAGCAGCAGCACGTTGACGACGATACCGATGGATGCTGCCAAACGCGGCCGTGGAAGACTCCGACTCCTTGTGGGAACGCCGACGTAACAATCTCATGGCGTTCGTCTTGGTGTTCTTGGCGAGCTGCAGCAGCTTGTTGCGCTGTTGTTGCTTGTTGTCAATGTCGTTTGTGCGACGCTTGCGCAACGAAAAGCGTCTCCAGCGGCGTCGCTGTTTGTTGGAGTTGGTGACGCTGTCCAGATGCGTGAAGGTGTTGGTGGTGTGGTTGTGGGTGCTGACGCCAACGCTGTTCTGCGGTGCGTCCTCTTTCAAGGATAGGAACGAAAAGCCGGAGTTGGTGGGTCGCTTCGGAGCCGTTGCTGCCGATGCATGTGACTTCGCAGGACTGTTCCGTGGCGGCTTTGCTCGTCTGTGGTTGTTGCTGCGGTTTTTGATGATGTGGTCATCGTTATTGCCGTTGTTGGCCTTCATGATGCGGCCCCGTCAATCAATCAAGTCTGCCCACCACTCTGTCAACCGTCAACAGTCAACCGTCAACCGTCAACTGTCAGCCACTCTGGCACAAAGAGAGCACCAAGAAGAGAGGCTTCGGATCGGCAATACTCCAGGTTTTCCGTTTGAGTTTGTTGGTCGCCCTCTCTTCGATTGACTCTTGAATTGTGATCAATGGCCGATTTTTGCGATGTCACATGTGGAGATTTCTGGCCACCATTTGCGCACCCACAAGAGAGATGATTTGGCCACTCGAGCGTGTTAGCGCAACACGCGATCGACCAACGGCTTGCCGAAATTTGTCAACCAGAAATTGTGTCTCAAACGGACTGCCTGGAGGCAAACAAGGACAACCAAAGTAATCACGCAATCGGTCGCAATACGTGCACAATCCATCACCATCATGACTCTTCACGCCACACACGCTCTTCTCTCTTTCACGACTTCTTGGTTCGCTGTCGCCGAAATTAAGCCCGTCATGATGTCCCTCTCCTTGCAGAGAACACACCCAATCCACCAATCATAGGTGGCCTGCGACATCAGTAGCATAAATATCAAAGATACGAAACGTCTTCTTGACACAAGGGAGCAAGATGGATAAAACAACGATGTCAACAGTCACTGTGTGAACCGTTCAAGTAACGGTATTTCGGACTTCCCTCGCATCCGACTCCATCGACTGCACAGATCTAACTATGTTGCGACCAATCGGACCACATTGCGATTCTCAGACATCTTTCTCGTTTTCTCTCTTGTGTTCTCTTCGCGAATGTTCGCAATCATCACTGTGGACACGACCACGTTCGGCTGCGCGAGATGCAAGATCTTCCCTTGCTGATTCGATTCCGTTCTGTCTGTGATGGGGTGGACATTCTCTGGGAGCAGCAGGGTGATACTCACAACAACAACAACATCAACATCAACAACATCAAGAGAGTGGCAGCAGGCACGAAGGAATTGCAAACGCAACGTCAACAGACTGCACCAAACGATGACGATGAGAAGCATGACGAGTCTCGTGCGATTGGCTTCCAAGCAGCTGCAGACCAAAATGGTCGCGACGAGGGCCTCCCACCGATCCTTGGCCACTGCATTCAGCAGCAGCGCTTCTGGACAGGCTGGTGCGACGCCCAACACGTCGTCTGCGTTTGCCATCGCAGGCGCCACCTTGTTGGTTGCTGCGGGATCCTCCTCGTGTCTGCAGGACAGTTCCGCCACGCTGTGTGATGCAAAGGAAGAACCGAAGGAAGCAACAAAGGAAGAACCAACACCCAAGTGGTGCGGCACGGTGCCAGAGGAAGACATCGATGAGCTCGTCACGCAGATCCTGAACGACCCCACCATCAACATCTCCAGCATCCCCGACTCCATCGAACGCCGCATCTACAAGTCCACCATCCAGCTCACCATCGGCGCCTTCTACTCCGCCATCGGCTCCATCAACGGCACGACCCTCCTGGCGCATGAGATCCGTCTGCACAAGCAGAACAGAGACGACGACGACGACGACGATGCGCATCAAGCACAGCGCAAGCTCTTCCTCTCTTCGGCCTCCGAAAAGTCCATGATCGACGACAAGATCCTGGAGGACGTCGCCGAGCGGCTCATCAGCAACAAGGCCATCAACTTCAGCATGGTGCCCGACGCGTTGGAACGACAGATCTACACCAACTGCATCAAGATCATCTTTCGTATCCTCACGGCCGTCTCGCAAACGTTCGCGTTGCAGGTGTGCGGTCATCAGTTGCGGTTCGTCATTGACGCCGCCGATGATGGCGCGATGCAACAAAGCGCCGTGCAAGCCGCGTCGTCCCTATCCAAGGTCGACATGCAGCAGCTCGTGGCATTCGCCAAGGATTCGGGCATCGACGAGGAATTGGGATGGTGGGATGCGCTGTTCGTGCGCAAGCAGTTCGTGGCGCAGATGCATGCCTCGTTGTACGGGCTGGTCTTGGGCATTCTCGATGATATGCTGGCCAACACGAAGATCCATATCCTCAACGATGAGCTGACGTTGGATATCGTGGCGGCGGCGCCCAAAAAGTTGCGGACGGCGCAGCAGGCTGCATCGCGCAGCGTGGAGGCGAAGGATGCGTCGGTTGGATCGTTTGCGGCAGCGAGCTTTGCGGCGGGTGTCGGTGTGGGAGTGTCGGCCATGGCCATCTTGGCCAGCAGCAGCAAGTAGAGATTGCCGAACATGATAGTATAATGCAATGCAATAGTAGAGTACCCCATTCTGCCGTTTGATTCGTCGCAAACAGCAGGAAACATGGAAGTAGGGTAGGAGGAACGAATGGTTGATCTGTCTCCCTTCGTGGGTTTAGTATCATTAGCTCTTTTGAAATCGTCGTATCATGATTTCTTTCATCTGTTTTTGGACCAATTCTGCAAATACACGAGTAACAAAGCGCTAAGTCAATAGCATTCTCCAACCGAACGATTCGTGGTTTGTTTCTTGTTTGTGTTGTTGGCGCGAACTCGCGCCTCCACAAACATCACAAGAGGGAAAGGATCCACTGCATCATCTCTCTCTTGCCATTCCCTCAAGAGTGCGTGTCCAGAAGCATCATCAAAATAGTATAGCTCTTGTACTTCATTGCATTGCATAGCATTACATTGCGCCAATCTAATTGTATCAATCCAATCCAATCCAACTCAACCGACGCAATCATGTCGCAAGTGCAGGAGCCCAGCATCGCTGCGGCTGCACCAGCTGATGATGATGAGAACGGCGCAGAAGCAACAAAGGCTTCCGAACAGGAGACGATCCTGCTGGACGACGTCAGCGGCTACGAATCCATCCAACCCTCGGCAGATGCAGAACATGGTCCGCTGTCTGCGCAATCTACTCAGCAGGATGTTGAGATAGACAGGGTTGCAAAGAATGGTGGCAAAGGTATCAATGTCAACGTCAGCGTTGACGACGATGACGATGACAACGACAGCATGATGTTGGATGTGCTGCCGCCGTTGCTGACGCCCAAACACAGAATGCTGCGCAACGAGACGATGAACGGCATCACCGTGGTCACGTGCCTCATCATCCTCATGCTGTCCATCACCTTCGGTGGCACGCTGGTGGTGCTGGGCGGCTACGACAACCGTTCCATCCCCAACGCCGATGCCAAACAGTCCATCTGGTGGACGGCCGTCATCGTCATGACCACATTCACGGCGTTCGCCATCACCATGCTGGCCTGCGTCCTCACGACCGATCCCGGCGTCTTGCCTCGCAGCGTCGACGGCTGCTTTCCGCTGCCCATCCCGATTCGCGGCTGGTTGGAACTGCTTCACGACGCCGAGAATCCACAACGCGCTCCCCTGCGTCCGTCCGTGCCCTACTTGACAATGAAGGACGTCGATGGCACGGTCACCACGGGACCCACCGCAACGTACTGCACCAAATGCTTGATCTGGCGACGCGATCCGCACAACGTGCGGTACTACCACTGTCCCATCTGCCAACGATGCGTCGCCCACTTCGATCATCATTGCAGCGTGCTGGGCCGCTGCATCGCGGGACGCGTGGGATACGACAACGACGGAAACTTCACAGGAGAATTCGGCGGCAATTACAAGTACTTCCTCCTGCTCATCCTCAGCGCGGGCGTGGCGTGGATCACGTGCCTCACCCTCTTCATAGTAGCGCTGTGTTATCGGTATCCGCCGCAGTGGGTTCTCCCCATCGCGTTGGTGGTCCTCATTTGGATGCATCAGATCATCTTGCGCCGCATGGCATCGCCCACGACATTCTGCGTGCCGGCGCAGCGGTTCATGCGATCCATCCTCAATTGCTACTATCGCGTGCTCCGGATGTGCCGCAGGTCAAAACGGCAGAGGAGAGCGCCGCGGCCCAACATGGACGGTGCAAGGTCATAGCAAATGTGGTAGACATGTGAAATAGCATAACGTAGCATAGCTTATCCAAGTGTGGGATTAATCTCTCTCAGCTGCCTGCTCTAAGTATCTTACTTTAAAAATACTGCCCAGCAATCACATCTGCGCATTCGCCATCTCCACAAGACCTTGCCGCACGCCGTAGAACACATCGAGCACGAGACTCAGATCATCCTGCCCCACATTCAGCAGGCTCTTGAAGTAATCGTACAGAAAGAACTGCAACCCGATCACCAGGATGAAGAACGTCAAGCGCGGCGCCAGACCCAGGAACAGATTGGCGAATCCACCATCGCGGCCCAGCAGATCCTTCACGATCTGACGCCAATCCGAGTCCTTCGACGACGACGTGTACGTCAGGATCAGATCGAACGGATGCGACACGATGCCACCGGCCACGCCCGCCAACGAACCTGCCAGCGCGGAGATGATCAGCCCCTCCGTTCCCACGCCCACCTGCACGGGCAAAGCGCCCGAATCGGCCTGCGCATTGGCGAATCCGGCCAGCAACCGTGCGAAGATGTCGAATGCCAGGAATTTGGGAATGGCGAAGGCCAGTTCGCGCGATGCGGTAGGTCCGAAGCCGGCCCATAGCGGCAACAAGTCTTTGAGGCGTCGCCGTTGTTGTTGATGATGTTGATGCTGTTGTGGGTGCTGGCTATTGCTGGATTTTTCTTCCAAGAATTCATCCAGCACGATTGGAACCCGTTTCGATTCCAACAGTCCCATGCTGCGGACTCGCAATACCTGAGTTGGAAGGAGCAAACAATACGATGCAACGGTGTGAGAGGCGGCTGTTTCATGTCATTTCAATTCATTGCTTTACGTTTCATGACGCAACAGCTCCCTTGCATGGTATTCACAGGTTCGTACCTCGAATGGAGTTGCAATCGCGCTCGTCAAAATAGTGGCCACCGCCGCCGCCAACAACAGAATGATCTCGGTCAACAGTTCTCCACCACCTTGCGTGAAGAATGCCAGTGTAAAGGATCGACGGAATAGCTCCGTCGCACCAAATCCGAACGATCCGAACATGACGGATGCCAAAAACGTAATGTCGGAGCTTTGGAACAAGGACAACGGACCGCGCAGCTTGACCAACGCCCCAATCAACTCCCATGCGCCCAATTCCTCATTTTGCTGAGTCGTCGTCGTCGCAGGCATGCGCTGTTCGACAGCATACTCCAACAATTCCGCGTCGTTGCCCAACTGCTGCTTCGTCTTGATCAATTCCAACGGATTCAATGCCGTGCGCACGATGACGGTGCAAACGCCGCCGCTCAACGCCAATCGCGCGTACTCGCTCGACGACAGCTCCAACGCGCCCTTCGTGATGGGCACGCTGCCGATGTTGCCAAAGATGGGATCCAACGCGCGGTACTTTTGGAGTGGGACGTTCGAGACGGTGGGGTACTCGGCCAAGCCGGGAATTTCGTAATATCCTTGCGCGTTGAGCTGCGGGCGTATGGTGTTCGGCAGCAGCTTTTGCGGATCGGCCTGAATGCGGCGGACTGGAATGCGCGTATCGGGGCGTTCGTAGGTGGGCAGGACTTGGCCCGTCGGCGATTGGAACGTGGCGATGGTGGCGCCGAAGGATGCGGACTCGCGCGATTCGCGATCCTCGACGAACCAATCGGGATCTTGTCGCACGGGTTGGATCGTCACTTTGGGCGGCTCCGACGACGAGTACCCGTTGCCGCCCGACACAATCTCAATGTCCGCAATCTCGTATTCCAACTGCGCGATGGCCTTTGCCTGCACCGTCTCGTCGACACGTTTCTTCTTGGGTGGAGCGATCGTGACCGTTGGCGGTGGTTCGTCGTAGCCGTATCCCGCGTCGAGCACGAGCACGCTCTCGACCTGACCTTCGCGGTCCAGGATGGCGCATGCCGAACAAGGACGCACGACGTTGGGCGACATGACGACGACGTCGGGCGGTTCCGCGTAGCCCTGTCCCCCATCGACGACGTCGATCTTGAGGACGCGCGATGTGGGACGCAGGATGGGCTTGATTTTGGCTGGTTTGTAGGAATCGCCCAACGCGGCCGGCGCCTCGATCTGCACGGTGGGTGGATTGCTGATGGAGTATCCGCCACCGCGCCGGCTGCTCGTGCGCGATGTGACTTCGGTGGAATTGATCAACGGCGGTTTCGTCAATGCGATCGTTTGGATGGAACAGTTGTCGGCCTCGCTGAGCAGCGCCCGGATCTCGGCCGTCGGTTGCAGTTTGGGATTGGAGATGAAGGAGAATAGAATCGCGAGCTGGCGCTTCTCCGATTGCGTCGTGTAGCGCGCCTTGAGCAGCGTGTAGAGATTGAGGATGCCCTGCTTCGAGTAGCTGTCTCGGATGATGGCCTTCTTGGACTCCTTGACGGGCGACGAGAAGAGGATCTTGTCGAGGAACCAGAACTGAGTCGGTTCGGCATCGACGCGGGCGGATTTGGCCGGCACCTTCGCCGACACGCCGGCCTTCATCGCGGCGAGGGAAGAGTAGCTGCCGTAGGGACCGACGAAGTAGTCCGCCAATCCAATCTCGACCGATTCCGCAAACGAGGCGAAGTTCTGCTCGACTTTGTCGGCATCGTACGTTTTGGCCCAGTACGCGTTGGCCGCCGGGTCGTACTTGATGAGAAAGCGCGAGAGGTAGGCGATGAAGCGTGGTTCGTAGACCGTCTGCAATGCCTGGCCCGGCTTGAGCTTGTTGGTGGATTTGGTGATGGCGATGCCTCTGGTCTCGGAGCTGCCTCCGGACAGCATCTCTGCTTTGGGGACGAAGAGCGATCCCGTGCTGCGATCCAACTCCGGTTTGCCAGCATGAGCAGGTGATGGGAAGGCAATCGCGGCGGCCGAGGATGTGGCTGCCAATGCCAGTATGCTTTGCAGGGCTTTTCTGCGTGATGCATCTGGTCGATCGATTTCTGACGTTGCTGTGGTCGTTGCTATTGATAGTGGTGGTGCGGATGGTGTGGATTGTGATATTCTATTGTTCGATCGTGCTGTGATATCTGATCTTGTGATGTCCTCAGAGCAGCCAACATTCGCATGGATGCTGGTGCCTTCTGCCTCATCATGCGTCGACGCTGCTTGTAATACAGTTGCGCCATCGAGAGCGATATGCTGAGGGACATGGCAACTGATCCCTGGTGATGCTGGCGATGGTGCTAGAGAGGCTGAAGCTGTTGTGTGCAGGGATGTCTGCACTTGCAGAAAGGCATCCGATGATGGGATGGAGTACGAGCAGACTGCGCAGAATGCGATCGTTCGCTTTGAGAGGTTGGACTTCATCGAAATCGAAGATTGCTCATCAGCATGCTCACTTGCAAATGGATTGGAATGAACTGGATAGGGCTGGTGTGGACTGAATTGTTCGTATGCAACAATAGAATAGGAGACTATTGTGGTTGTGAGCAGTGTGAGTCGATGATTGCGGATGCAACTGTGAGCGTTTGCTGCTGTCGACGCTGCTGTCGACAATGATGGTGATTTGAATGATGATACGAATGAAATTGGTTTGTCGGAGGTCTGCTCCGTGCGTTTCTTTGTGTGGTTGAGTGATGGTTGGCGTCGGTTTGGCACGCGCTCTTCCGATCAATCGAGAGCTCGTCCTGTACACGTTTTGCCAGCGCAGATCAAATTCACGAGGTCTCCGAAAATGGTATCTTTTCAACTGCCACACGTCAGCCCCATCACCGTCAATCCACACGAACCACCGATGACACAACTCTCATGGTGGATGCCGAACCGATCACAAAACCAGGACCCTTCGCCGCTCGCCGTTCTCACGCGGATCATCATAATCCAATCGAAACATATTACCTCTCTACCTCTCCGTACAAGTTCCAAACTACACTCTCCAACATGGGCCAAGACACCCATCGCACAACTATGAAGTTCGCAGCCCCTCCCTTGATGCAGACCATCGGCGTTTGTTTCATCGTCGTTACTCACAACGCGATCAGCGTCCAAGCATTGGCATCGCCTTGCAGACGTGATGTACTGACGGGAATGGCCGCAACATGCGGTGCACTGATTGGCAATGCGCAAGAGGCCAATGCGGCGGCGGCCGTCCAGGACTCGCTCAACATTGACAACTTCTTGCGCACCGGTATGGATGCCGGCGGTAACATGGGTGTCAGTTCGCAGGCAGGCAAAAGCCGACCTGAGACGGGCGTCGTGCTGAGGTGAGTGTAGTGTATGCGTACATGTGATCATGACGCATGCGTTGGGTGTGTTCACAACGACGGCGACAGCGATGACAGTGATAGCGAGAAGCGCATTCATCTGTTGGCTCCACGAGCATGTATTCTTCCACTTGCACTTTCATGTCTAAACCATCCACCGACGTTCACACACCAAATACGCCATCGCCCACGCACAGAGACGGAAGCGACGTATCCCGCAATGGACGTTCCGGCGATGTCCTCGCTGAAATCTTGTTGGCCACACCCGACGGCGGACGCATGGCAGCGCTTGCCAGCTACACGTCACCATGGCCATTGGCCACGGGATCCTTCTTCGACGTCGAATGTCGCGACGCCAAAACGGGCGATGGCGCTTTCCTCGCCGTCACCACGAACGTCGATGGCCGATCTATTCAGGACATCCCGGATGCCTTCTTCATCGACAACCTCCTCGCACCGACGGGCCGTTTCTCCTTTTACGGCCAACCCACCGACGTCAAGATCAAGCGCTCCACGACGCGGGGCGATTACCGTATCCTCGAGATTGGATTCTCCAACCTGCTGCAATCGACACAGACCGAGATTCCGCGCAAGGCCCAGCTCATCGCCACCGTGCCGAAGGGATCGGCGCAGGCCGTCATGCTCATCGGCAGTTCCACGGCGACACGGTGGAAGAACAAGGGAGTCGATCAGCAGGTGGCCTCCATCGCTGACTCGTTTCGGGCCATTCCTGCGCCGCAGACGTCGATGAAGCTGCGCAAGAAAGAGCGGGCGTCGTCACTGTTGCCGAATTACGATTGAACTCATTCACATGGAATATAATGATCGGAAACCACCGTGCATTCAGAACCCTTGGTATCGAATGATAGAATGCGAGATCAGTGACTAGTACCAATAAAACAGCATAGAAGTACTGCATTTGTCAAGAAGTAATATCAAATTCTCTGTTTCCTTGCTAGCGCCATACTTGCATTCACACCCGCAAATCTCCTACTCCAATCCAAGCTCCGCAAGGATCTCCTCCTTGGCTTCATCCGACACGCGACCAACAGGAGAAATGATGCCGAGTTCCCGAAGCTTCGCACCCATCAAATGCGGCGCCGTGCCATCCTCCACCTCCCACATGCGTTCCACCTTGCAATTCAAAATCCAGTGCGAACCACCATCGACGACATCCTGCTGCATATCCACCGTCATGAGCAAGTACCGCCCGCATCGCGGCAGCACCATCGGCGCATCGGACTGCGGCAGCGCCACGAACGGCATCGACTTGCTGCTACACACGGCGGCCTTGTCGACGTCGCGGCCGCACGTGCCGCCCAGCAATGGCACGAGGTTCGCATGCTCTTCTGTCAGCAATTGCAGCACGCACGTGCCTTCGCGCAGGACGTTGGTTTCGGTCAAAGTGCCCTTGTACACGCCCAACGTCCAGATGCGGTCGGGGCGGCTCGACGTGGGGATGGCGTACGAGAGGATGTTCATGTTCGTCGTGCCATCGGCGTTGAGGGTCGCGACGGAGTAGGTCGGGACATTGAGGAGCGGTGGGGTGTCGGTCTCTTGGAAGGAAGCTGCCGCTCTTCGCGCAGATGACGCATTCCTGGATTGGCCATCAGTGTTGGGTCGAGCCGTGAATGAGAGGGCGGATGGGAGCAACGGCGTGCTGATCGTCGCGATGGCCAGCAGGACTCCTGTTCGGATACGTGTCATCATTTATGGTTCCTCGATGAGTTATCGATTAAAGGAGTATTGTATGTAATAATAGTATAATAGTTGGGATGTTTGTGGGTTCATGAGGAGGACAACGACTCGGCGCAACAACGATTTCGGATCTTGCAGGTCGGATGATGCGGATCTGTTCACGTGTCAAGTTTCGGCGCGAAAACGTGGTTGTTGGAGTGTTGTGGAGAAGCTCGTGCGTGGCGCACATCATCGATCACAAAAATCATCTTGATTCGTTTACATAGACTAATATATTCAACGAGGAAGTACGTTCCGTTGATGTTCCAACAAGTGCCGTCTTCATGTCTTCTGTACCTCGATCAACTTCGCATCCCAGGCTACTGGCTTCTTGCACCGACACCCTCTTCATGTTCTCGTGCACGAAAAGTGGGATGCAATGGCTGTGCAAGCAGCGATTCATTATTGAGTCTGCCGCCGATCCCATCACTCTCCATCATCATGAGGAGGACTAGTCACAGTTTCGATCGCGTCCGTGCTAGTCTCTGTGATGCCTTCGATGACCTCTTTCTCGTTGTCAATGGGTCGTTTGCCTGGACGGAGCGCTGCAATTTAGCATCTTTGCCAATTCCCCCTTATCCAGATCTGGTTTCCAGAACTCGCGGCTCCTGCAGAGTGGATCAAGCTTGATGCCATTGAATATTCTCTAGGGCATCATAGGCCTCACCGAGTCATCACCCCTTGCCTGCTTTGCGAGCATATGAAAATCTGCGGATGTCATCGTGTGACGGAGTAAATTGTCGAGCGCATTCTTGATTTCAGTATTCACACTATACAGAGTGGACATCTCTCCCACAAAGTCCTTGAATTCCATAGGATTGGGGACCTGCAGGACTCTCTTCTTCAACTCATAGAACCCATCGTTCTTGACCGTTTTCAGGAACCAGAACTCGGTGTGTGGCACTTTCTCAGAGGCTCCGCCGGCCTCGGTTGCACTGAATGACATCTCGCAAGATGGCTTGCTTGGATGACAGGTATGTTTGCCTGGAGTTGTTGTTTGGTGGTGGCGATGGCGATGGTGGCGGCGATGGCAGTGTTTGATGGGTGAGTGATGGCCTCACTTGTTGTCGTTGCTCGCACCTCCGTTTCGGGTTTGCCGTTTGTGCAGATTATGAGTTGACCATTGAAATGGGTGTGCCTATGATTGCGTCCTCCATGCTTGTTTCAGTTGTGGTACACTCCTCTTTCCGTTCGCATTCGCACTCGTACTCAGACCATACGCATGGTTGTGTTTGATTCCTTCGCATCAAAACCTGATGTTGGGAGCATCACAACAAAACCCCAACTTCTCTTGATGTCGGGACACTCGGGCGGTCCATCATTGATGTGGTTGGTCGGAGCGGAGATGTTCGTGTCATCATCTGGTCTTGACGCAACTTGGGTGTTGAACGGCGTGGGTGATGCGGCTATCACAGACGGCTCAATGCACCTTCTGTATTCGCACCCTCGCGCAGGGAAGGCCATGTTCATGGTCAAACTGTTCCATGCATCGTCGCGTATCATCGTCGTCTCCTTCATCGCGTTCATCTCATGGCCATGGTATGCCATGCCATGTCACGCCATCCTGTGCCGTTGCGTTGGTCACCAACCTCCAAACCTCTCCTCCATTGATAGCAACGATGCTGATCACCAAACGATGCCGAAACAAGTTCGTCAGAATCGACGGATTGACACCATTGTGAAACACGATTGGAATCCACTCCCGTGACTGAACCTATCTTCGATGATCTTTCGGAAACCAAACAAAATACGAAGAAACGCAACGATGGCATCATCACACAAAGCAACAGATCCGTTGATGAGCGGAACAAGATGGAATGGCAAAGAAGAGAAGCAGCATGCGTGAGACCAACGAACGCAGTGAGTGCAACACAGAGTCGCACGCAGTTCGAGTCCAAATCCATGTCCAACCCGACGTGGCCGAACGCTTCGCCATGGCGTAGTCATGCCATCGCATTCGCTGCTGTCGATTCCATTGGCCCCTCTTGGATGGTGTACTGCGACTGGTCCATACTCGGCGAGCAACGAGTTGCCTTCATGAGAGGCACTCGTTCCGGCACAGTCCAAAGACGAGAACAGCGCCATTGGCATCACTCCACTCCTCAACGATCATCGACACGCATCATACCATACTGCAAACTCCGCAGCGCCGTGAACTGAGAAGCTACGAAACAAGGGTCACTCACGTGGTTCATCTCAACGGATTCTGCTCTTATTGTACATATAATAGTTATCTGGACTTCCATTTGTGCGATGTAATATGCTGTGTTATGCTGTGACCGTCATCGTCGTTTGTCTTTTGGCATTGACCAACATCGCTGAACTTCAAAACTGCAGGCCACAGAAGAAGAAGCGGCATGCGCTTTCGTGATGCGAAAGCCATCGGATTGTGGGTTTCCCGACTATCGACCGCATGAGCCACCAACACCAACGCGAATGAATTGATGGAATCGAGGCGGTGGGAGTCTTGGTGCTGTCTTTCCAGCTTCTGTGGAATCAGCTGGCTTCGTGCAGGTCTGGCAAGGCTGAAGCATCGACCATGCTTGTATCGTCGCCCATGCTTCCACCATTGTCCTTGCCTACATCACCATCTGAAGATCGGCGCGGCTGCTCGGCCACGCCAACAGCTGCGTTTGGTTGATGACGCAAAACCTTCACGCGAGTTTTTCCATATTTGTGTGTCATCGCTCCGTCGCTGTGGAGGTTTTCCAATCTTGCCATGGTCCCCGCAAGTAGACGCACGTTATCCACAGGAAGCGATTCGACAGGGATTCGCGCGTCTTCAAGCTGTGGTGCTTTCGGGAAGCTGATGGATCGGCTCGAAACACAGTAAAGGCGATGCCGCCCAAGCTCTTCGTCCAGGATTTCGTTGTGCACATTGTTCATGTTCAATTCAAGGTCCGCACACGACACCGCTCCGACATAGTCTTGGGATTGGTTGCAAATGGTGAAGATATCGAGGTCTTCGACCCGTAAGATCTGCTTACCATCTTTTTCCTCTTGTGTTATTTGGACACCAACACAAGACACGTATCCGTTGGCAAGGTTGCTGGTCCGAGTCGGAAGGGTTGTGATTGGCGGAAAGAACTGCTTTGTGGCAGGCCCGCCCAACCTAGGCAGCTTGAAAGTCCTTGCTTTGACACGCTTCCGATCTTTCTTCACGTCCCTCAACACCTTGCGCATATTGTTCGATAGATCATTGTCGATCGTCAAGATGGCTGTCTTCTGCCGAAGCTCAAGACGAAACCGATCATTCACACGTTCGATCGCTCGTAGTTGGGGATCTCCCTCATCGTTCGGCGTCAGCTTCAGCTTCTTGATGATAACTCCCGTATCCCTTTTCGTTGGATCCTCTACTTCCAAGTTGAAGTTAGACTTGTGGTGGTAGGAACCTTGGAGAGCTTGGGGGATGCTGTACGAAATTGGCACGAAGTGAGCAAGTTTCTCCCATACCTCTTGGATTCTTTCATTGACAAGCAGAGGTGTGCCGTCGGGATGTTCCTCCGTTGTCTTGCCCAACCTGTCGGTGTAAATCTCCAGGTGTGTCTTCAGGATGTGTTGAAGGTTGAGATGGAGTCGTTCCTCAAGCTTGACTGTCATGGCAGCGGCAATGGCGCAGTTGATCAGCTGAGTTGACATCATCTCAATGGCGAAGGGTGTCGTCCCCGTGAAGGCTTCAATCGACATTGCAGCCTCGCGCCCTGACACCATGTAAAGTGACAAGAGCAACATTGCCTCGTCGACTTCGAAAGGCTTGGGGATTGAATTGGTCAAGACTGTCTTGTGTCCTGCCTTGGCATCTTCTTCGTTGGTAGTTGGTGTCACCAGACCAAACTTCGCGACGAGTAACCACATCAATATTTTCTTGCTGACCTTTCTCTCGTCGGTTCCACCTTTCGAAGACTTGGGATCAGTCTCGAAATTTTCGAATTCCAGGCCATAGTCGATGTCTGCAAACTTGCTTGTTGCGACTTCCGCTTCGAGCTCTTGGGGATGGAACGGTGATTGGTAGAGGAAGACAGCGATCGCCCTTGCTCCTGTCAGCATCATTTCGGATGGAGAATTCTCAAGCGTTCGCATCGAATTGCTTGCGATGAACGCATCAAAGACCCAGATCAAGAGTCTGGCCTCCTCATGTGGATACTTGGGAGAGAACGGGGTGGCGTTCATCTCCTTCAACAAGATCGATGTCATCCTCGAATTGTTGTTGACGATGGTATGAAGAAGAGGGAAGTTGTCGAAATCAGCATAGTTAGGGAGTGGATATCTTTTGGCATATGAATACGCATAGCAGCTGTATTCGTGACACAGGACGTTGTAGACATTCTTTTTGTGATTCGGATTTTCTGCGATCGTCTTGACGAGCTGGTAGTTGTCATGCTGAGATCCAACAGCAATCCCGTACACACCCGTCCCTGCGATGGAGAAGACGACGTGGACTCGGAATAGGTCGTTGGGATTCTGCTTTGCCTCGCCACGCACACACCGGTTCATGAAGACTTTCCCCAGGCGCTCTCCAAAGCTCGTGTGGTGGCGAATAATGGACTGAGACATATCTTTGAGGAAGGATGCTTCATCGATGGCCACGACCACTCTGATCACCTTCTTTGCTGCTTCGGTGAGCTGAACACGCGGGTTTTTTGCTCGATGGTATTTGTTCATCGTCTCGATGAAGTCGACAACTTTGTCAATTGCTGCCTTCGATCGTGCGGCCGTTTGCACCATGGCCTCCTCGAGCACATTATACGCCGATCTCTTCCGAATCTCTGTCGCCACTTCGTGGACCGTTTTGGTTGCATCCGGCGCTTGGTTTGCAGCTTCCTCCATTCCGTCCGAAATGTCGTCATCGATCTTCAGTACCATCGTGAGAGCAGCCTTCCTGGTCACAGAGCTTGCTGCGATATCCACCGTCTTGCCTTTGCCGCTGCCCGAGTAGTACACAAGGACCAGATCGCTGCTTCCAGCTTCGTTCTCACCATCTGGAACATAGGCTGTCCCGAGGGCGTTGGTGTTGCCCTTGTGTCGAAAAGCCAGATCGCCGATGTAGAATGCCGAGAGCTTCTGGTTGTTGGCGTGGCATGGATCGCAGAATAAGCGATGAAGATTGTCCCTGGAACTACTCGCATAAACTTGATCCAATTTGGTTGTTATGACCGGGAGCGGCGCGTCGAGCACGGCGTCGTTTATCTCGGAAAAGGGTCTGAGGGTGCAAACGATCTTCACATTATGGGGGTCGGTGAGCCATCGGTGCAGTGGATTGGAGGACTTCATCTCGACTACAAACCCAATAACCTTGTTCCATAACGCCTTGGCGGCCCCCTCATCAGGGGGGTTCGTCATGACTTTGATTGTCTCCATCCTGGCGTCTTCGATGTCGTTGATGGTCTTTTTATCTGCTGCGCTGATGTCTTTGCTTGATTTGATCGCCGAAGTTATCATTTTTCGCACCTTGCGTAGCTTCAAGTCTCTGTCCCAGAATTTGGAGTCGTTGAAGAGTGGATCAAGCTTGATGGCACGGTAGATCGCCGCCAATATCTGCAACATCCACGCATTCTCGTCTTTAGACTTATCGAAGCGTTTTTTGTTACCCGAAGGATTCTTCGCGAACGTGAGTGCTTTGTTGAGCGCATCCTTGAATTTAGCATCTTTATCACACAGAGACCTCATCTCTTCCTCAAAGGCCTTGAATTTCATAGGTTTGGAGGTCTTCAGGACCTTCTCCCGCAAATCCATGAACCTTTCGTTCTCGGCATTAGTCTTCAGGAACCAGAACTCGGTGTATGGCACTTTCTCAGAGGCTCCGCCGGCCCTGATTGCACTGAATGACATCTTTCAGGATGGCTTACTTGTATGGCAGGTATTGTTCGTCTGGAGTTGTTTGTTGGTGGTGGTGATGGTGATGGTGGTGGCGATGGCAGTGTTTGATGGGCGAGTGATGGCCTCACTTCCTGTGGTTGCTCGCACCTGCGTTTCGGGTTTGCCGTTTGTGCAGATTATGAGTTGATGATTGAAATGAGTGTGCCTATGATTACGTCCTCCATGCTTGTTCGATTGTGGTATGGTGCACCCCTCTTTCCGTTCGCATTCGTACTCGTGCTCAGACCATACGCATGGTTGTGTTTGATTCCTTCGCATCAAAGCCTGATGTTGAGAGGATCACAACAAAACCCCAACTCCTCTTGAGGTCGGGACACTTGGGTGGTCCATCATTGATGCGGTTGGTCAGAGCGGAGATGTGTGTCTCATAATCTGGTCTTGACGCAACTTGGGTGCTGAACGGCATGGGTGATGCGGCCATCACAAACGGCTTAATGCGCCTTCAGTATTCGCACCCTCGCGCAGGGAAGGCCACGTTGATGACAAGAACTGTTCCATCCATCGTTGCCTATCATCGTCGTCTCCTTCATCGCGTTCATCTCATGTCATGTCATGTGGTGCCGTTGCGTTGGCCACCAACCTCCAAACCTCTCCTTCGTTGATGGCAACGATGCTGATCACCAAACGATGTCGAAACAAGTTCGTCAGAATCGACGAATTGACACCATTGTGAAACACGATTGGAATCCACTCCCGTGACTGAACCTATCTTCGATGATCTTTCGGAAACCAAACAAAATACGAAGAAACACGACGATGGCATCATCATCACACAAAGCGACAGATCCGTTGATGAACGGAACAAGATGGGATGGCAAATGGATGGAATGGCAAATGAGGGAAGCAGCATGCGCGAGCCAACGAACTTAGTGGTTGCAACACAGAGTCGCACGCAGTTCAAGCCCAAATCCAAGTTCAACCCGATGTGGCCAAACATTTCGCCATGATATACGATCGCATTCGCTGCTGTTGATTCCATTGGCCCCTCTTGGATGGTGTACTAGTCCATACTCGGCAAGCAACGCGTTGCCTTCATGAGAGACACTCGTTCCGGCGCGGTCCAAAGGCGAGACAGCGCCATTGACATCACTCCACTCCTCAACGATCGTCGACACGCACCATACCATACTGCAAGCATCACGCATCCTGCCCTGGACGAATGAAAGAGGCACCCGTAACAAACGCTATGAACGGGCAAACTGTGAAACGAGGGCCACTTTTGCCGTTCATTTCAACCGACTCCACTCCTCCAGGTTATCTATTATACGATCTATTCGGACATTCATTTGCGCGATGTGATATGCTGTGGCCGCCGTTGTCCTCTCACAAGTCGGACGGCTGGCTGTCCCTGTCTGAGTCTGCTCTTGTCTCAACAGGCAGAACCATAATGTTCGCGACGCCGTGTTGATGAGCGCTCGCGTGTGCGCTGCGCCGTTCATCAAGTAGAGACATTGAGCCTGCCAATAAAGCCGCATCACCAACCGAGAGCGAGGCAAAATGATGTTATCAATGTCGCTTTGGGGAAGTTGAGTGATTGACTCGAAACGCAGCACAACCAATTCTCATCGTGGGATTGATGCAACACTTGCACGAGCAGAGTGCGGTGGAGCAGAGTGGCGTGGCGTCTAGAACCACGGTCGTGAGTAGACGAGCGCAGTTCTTCAAGCACTCACATCCACGAAAAACGCTTATCGTGTGGTATCGCGCGTGAACCCTATCGTGGCTGGCCCGATGACGAGCACACCGAAATCGCCTCTTTCAGCCACGATTGGGCAGGTGCAGCCACACCTTCGGTCTCTCGGGATCGAAAGATCATGCAAAAGCAGACTGACAAAGTGGTCGAGCCCCAGCGCCAGAAATTGTGGTTGTTGCGCAATGTGCTGAACAACCGAGACCGTATCTCCAGCCACAGCTTCTTGAATCTGTTCTGCGGATGCCCCAGATGCATGTAACTCCCACGCTTCGATCAGTTCATCGTCGTCTGCTCCGCCGTCCTTCTTCTGCAATGTCCAACACACAAGTCCACTGTCCAACATCCGATATTTGTCGCCCGATGCCATCCAACGCATCCGCATCACACCAACGCGCAAGCGATGTGTTGGCAGGTTGGTGGGTGGTGAGGTCATGTTGACATGTCCATTATTGGCGATGGGCTCTCGTATTCGCCTCGCTTCACGTCTCGGCTGATATCCACGACTCAAAATCTCTAGTTTTTCGTCGACCAGATCGACCAATGTCGCCACAACATGGACGTCCGCCACCAAGAAACGAAACTTTGCGAAAAGAGGCACCAAAATTGAGACAAGAATGAGTGGTGAATGCATTGGTACCGAACGACCAGTGGCAGAGTGCAAAGATGGGAGGACAACCAGAAAACCCTTATCTGTACGACTACGTGAAGAGACCAGCCTGGCGGGAGCCGATCACAACCGCGAGAATGACCAAGTGGGCAGCAGATGATGCCTGCTTTGTTGCAGTCGAAACCTCCACTCTTCCGCCTCAGGACAAAGAAACCGCGGTTCTGCTTTCTTATCAGACACTCGAGGTCCTTGACCCTCCGCTAACTTCGATGCGGCATTTGTGGTCTTGGATTGGAACGCCCAATGCCCTGTGTGAAGTCCTCTCCAGACAGACAAGTCGATGGTGCTGGAATCTCCGGAGTACCTCTCTATGAATACCTCTACACATGCCCATGCCTCCATCACTTGCGCTTGAATTCATGGGCGCGAACACATACCCGCGGACACAGGAATTACTTCTCTCGATCCAATGCCACAGCCAACCAATCTCCAGCGAACTAAAGCCCACGAAGTCCCTTCTCCGCCAAGACAGGAAGGGGAGAGGACTCATTCATCAACAATCTCTCTGGAGAGAGGGGGCAATGATCGCATGCAATGATCGCATGCAATGGTAGCAAGCCATGGTGGTAGAAGCTGTGGTAGCGGTGCCATGGCCTCGTTTCTCCGCACGCCGTTTGCTCCGAGGAGCTCCTGCCTTGCGCTCGTGGATCATGTTGCACGATCGTCTGCTAACTCGCCCACCCAGCGAGACGAGGGACTCTTTCCGTGGTTCGCTGTTGTTGTCAAATTACCGACCATGGAAACTCTTACAAATACGGGGCGGGACTTGCTATGTGATTCAGTGCGCAAAACCCGAGGCAATTATTCACGCACGTGCACCCGATCATCCATTCATTCATCCCTTCGCCCGCCCTGTTCGCCTCATCGTTTTCCCCCGCACCGCACGAGGGACTGGCCAGTTTTTTGTTCCAAGTGCCGATCGTTTGGCAGCACCAGCAATCTTGGGAATGTGTGCTATCCGATTCGCATCGGTGCAGAGTAGTGGATTGAAGAAATGACGGTATTGTGTTTTCGCCTCAGCGTGGAGTATCATTTGGTACCTTCATTGACATTTTTTGTGATGAAATCTCAGCACGCCCGGCGCGTCATGTTCTCATTTTTAGCAAAACGGTGACACCTCCATCACCATACAACACACAGAAGTGAAGCGCCTCATTAAATTCCACTTGGACGCTGTCCCAGAGAAAGTGTCATCTCGTGCAATGAACTGTTGTGCTTGGTCTTGCCAACAACCACCTTCCTTTCGCTGATCCGCTGTACTTGTTTGTCTCCTCCGCTTCGCAGAATGGTTGATTGGCAAAATCGTTCGCCACTCCGAACCTCAACAACTCCAGCGCCAGCAAGGGTCACCCACGCGCGTGCAAGCATTGGTGCTCGTAGTTGTGTGGTGGTTACATGAGCCAACAGCACAAGAGATGCAACGCAAATGTCACAAAGCGAAGTCGGTGAGGTGTTGGAGTGATACGGTTATTGCGGTTAGAGCAACACGAACGACACGAACGAAACGAACGACAAAGAGAGCATTGAACCTCCTCCACTCGCACGCCTCTCCACTCGTGTCATCGGCCGCCGCGGGTTGCTCACCTTCGTGGGATCGCGAGCGCGGTGTCATCGAGACCTGAGCATCTGTCCACCACTTCTCTCTCTGTCTGATTCCTGTTTCGTTCACAGTGCACTCGTGTCTCTGGCACTGGGCAAGACTACACGTACAAGGTACTACTATTGGTGCCCCCTTGCTCACCAATCCCCATTCTGGAACGTCTGATCGTCTCAAGACGAAACATCACGACGAAGGGAGCATCAATCATTTGTTGACACCAATGCAATCACAAAACGAGAATCCTTGCCACCGCACCAACAGCGAAACGACGAAGGCACGCAGTGTCACACGAGTACGAGTACGAACACAAGAACAACCAAACAACGAAGAAGAAAGCAAAGCCCTCGATACATCACAGCGCAATACAGCGCAACGCAACGAAATACCCGTACCATGCAGAGCACTCTCCAGTACACGGCAACAATGAACCGCAAGGACAGTTTCAGCATGATTGATGGGTGTGAGGTCAGCTTCGGTGCAGCGAAAAACGCACAAGCGTGTTCGCCTCGGTTGCTATTCATGACAACACCTCAGCCATTAACATCTGCTCCTGACATCCAAACACGGCGCCACCACGACAACATGGGCATGTTGAACGAAACAAGGCTGCAAATGAACCAGCAGCCGCTTCCTCGCTTTCCGAGGCTGCTGCACCGCAGTGGTCCGCCCAGAGAGGTCGCACAGGCACCCTTCATTTCAACGCCATCATCCATGCCAACACCAGCACTAACACCTTCACGCTCATCTACGGTCTCATCCGCACAACCACCTGCAAGTATCAGCATCACCAGCCCCGCGGGCGTTGACCGCATTTGCGACTTCTGCGAAACAAACATGGACGCATCCGCGGACATGGATCCTGCACTCCTGATGCCCGCACTCGGCCCTGCACCTGAACAGCGCTCGAGACCAGCAACCCCGCCACCGCCATTGATAGCATCGGTATCATTGTCCAATGATTCGCCCCAACATCCATCGCCAGTTTTCACGAGCAGTTACTCATCACCAAGTTCCACCCCAACGGTCAGCTTTCAGCAATGTCAAGAATCAGCGCCTATGCCAAGGTCCAATCGGCTGCACGGGAATGCAAGCATCCAGTATCCAACACAGATAGTCGCACCCGTTGCTTTGTACCCGAGGAATGGAGCAACGCCAGCACCAGCATCATCATCATCATTGTCCGTATCGACATCGATGTCCTATCATCCTCATCACCGACAAACGTCGTACGAGTATAGACATCCGGCAGGACTACACAAGTCTTCTCGAACATCCACCGCTTCGCATAACAACGGTGCTGCTGTGAAGGTGCAGACTGTCCGCCCAGCTCCGCCGTTGCCGATGTTTGCTCCCATACCATCAGCACATCCAGTGGAACCATTGTCGACAGCATCTTACAGGACGGAGCGGAAGCTTCAACCCAAGGACGTTCCCATCCTCAAGCTATCGATGCGACCGACTGCTTTTCCCTTGTGCGATTACAACGGTTCAGCATCCTTGTCGGCGGTGAGATACGGATACGATTGCTGTCGAGGTGATCTTCATCGATCACTCCACGGACATCTGTATTCGCACTCAGATTCGCAAGGAATCACATCCACAATGGCGCAGAGCTTCGAAGACCTTCCCCCAGCCGTCTTCATGCCAACGTTATGAACAAGCTCAAGCCAAGCACGCATCGCATCGTATCAAGCAGCAGCAGAAGTTTCCTTCGTCTCTGCGGGAGACAGGTGGAGATGCATCTGCATATCACCATGTTCGGAACATGCTTCAAGTTGTGATTCATACTGATAGTATCATAGTATCCGTAAGAGTGTAGCCATACATATCATTGACAGTGTACTTTGCATTGTGTATTATGAGTTATGGATTTTGTGCATATCAGCCGAGCACTTACTCTTCTTTCGCTTCACGGAAGGGGAGGATCGTACGAACACAGTCCCGATCGCCATTGTGGTTGCAACGCGCGAGGTACAATGTGAATCCAAGGAAACTTCTTCCTTCACTCAGTAAGACTGTCATATTCGTCAACCGCACCCTTCATCTTTGGCCTGATACAGAGCTTGCCTTTCTAGAACCGATTCACGGCGATGAGAGTGATCTTGCGTTCCCGCTGTCTGGACTTCTTTGCGAGCATGCGGGTGAGCGCAGCCGCAGTCATAGACCGCGTGTCCTCGTCATCCAATGAGACGATCAAGTCGCCTCGGTTGATGAGACCAAGAACGGGGGATGTGGACTTGATGGAGTGCACCGCTGGGCCGTATTTGGTGGTGTCGACGACAATCCCGATGGGACCAGATGGTGCGAAGATGTCGTACAGGTTCTCCTGGTGTGACAGCGAGGCTGGGACAATGTCCTCGCCTGCCTGCTCCTGTTGCTGCTCCTGTTGCCGTAGCTGTTGCTGGTACTGACGGTATCTGCTTCCGCTGGCGTTGCTGCTGTGGTCCGAACCACCTCGAGATTCCCGGTTCTTGCTCTGCGCGTCGCCTCCTGCGACATTTAGCTTGTCGTGCTTGTAGTACTTCTTCTCATGATCGTTCATCGGGCGAGCACCGAGAGAAAAGGTGGACCGCGCTTCTTCCGACAGTCGTGGTGATGGATTTGCGGCGCCGTGGCGATCTGGCTGACTGTCACTATTTCTACTGTACCGATTGTTGTGGCTGGTGCTGTTGCTTGCACCGCCGTTGCTATTGCTGTGGGTGTGGGTGTTGGAGCGGGTGCCGTACGTGTCGCTGTTGTAGTTATGGGTGTTGCGGTTGTTGTAGTCGTGGCCGTTGTAGTTGTGGCTGCCAGTATTGTTTCCGGTTTGGAATGCGTACTGAGCATATCCGGATCTGCCACCGTCGTATTCACTGTCATCTTCGCTGGCGCTGCTGCTGCTGATGTAGCTGATGCGAGTACTGGCGTATGCTGGCGTCTCCCGTTGACGTTGGCGTTGCGGCTGGTCTCGCTTCCGCTGTCTTGTGGGATGTTGATAAGCGATGCTTGGTTGTTCTTGATTGTTGAAGTTGTGGAACGAGGACGGCCGTCGGCCTCCCGTGACAGAGCTCGGTGGGTTTGCGTTGGTGCTGAAGTATGAACTCTTTTCGAACATGGAGGACATGGGTGTGTCTGGCTCCATCGTCGGCATGGTTTGGGTTCTAGAGGCAGCATCCATCGTCTTTGCTGGTTTGGACTGAACGACTGAGAGTCCGCCCATCGCCGTCTCTTCCCAATTGCCCAGACGAGGTTCCTTGGCGATCTCTAGGCTGAAATCGGATCGGCGGCTGCCAAATTCTTCAACGTCGTTGCGATTGTCGTCATCGTCCCAGCCGACTTCGGTCGCCGTGTCGAACAATGGGCGTTGATTCCACTTGGCGGGACTTTGAGGTTGGCGCTGCTGTTGCTGCTGCGTTGCCGTTGCAGTTGCAGACGATCCATACTGTTTGGTACCACGATTCTTTTCGTCGACGCTTGGGGCCTGCTGTTCGTGCTTGTTCATACTTGGACGGTGCGGATGAGTCCGCGGGTAAAGGCTGGAGCCAGAGCTTGCCTCGCTCTTAGTGCCTTGCTTCACGTTCACCTTCTGTTGTTGCTGCTGTTGCTGCTGCTTTTGCTTTGCTTGCCAGTAGCTCGAGGTGGTTTCAGACCCAATGGCATTCACCTTCGTTGCACCGTGCATCGCGCTGTGCTGGGACAGTGCGGCTTCGGACATGTGCACATATTGCTTTCTGCCATTGGACGATCCGTTGCGGTGGGTCTGCTTGCTGTTCGTATTGCCACCGCTACTGCCGTTGTCATCACGACGGCTTGTGTTTGTGGGCTTAGTCGATTCGTTCGCGCCGACGCCCTCGGCGTTGTTGGCGTTGGAGAACATGCCGAAGAAGCTGTTGGCCGTGCTGTTTACGACACTTCCAAGCGGCGTGTTGGCAAATGCCTTTGGGACGAAAGAGACGGACTCGGACTGTGTCGTCGTTGATGTTGTTGCTGCTGCTGCTGCTCTGTTTGCGGGAGAGCGACGCTTGTTGCCGTTGCCACTACTCTTGTTGTTGAAGTATTGGGCGTCATCGTCCTCCTCGTCGTCATCGCCGTCTTTGTTTTCGCCGTACCGATCGCTGCTGGTTCGTCGTTTGTTCTTGTTCGAGAGCAGCTGGACGCCATCGTTGTTCCCTGAGTCTTCTGAGTCTTGACTGCCGATGCCATGGCCATCTTGGCGAGGGAAGTAGGGTGGCGCAAAGTCTGCGTCCGGGTCCAGCGAATGTCTTCCTGCCTTGTTCAAGGCGGCGAAGTTCATCGAGTCCATGTGCTGGGGAGGGTCATTGTTGCTCTCGGTATCAAAGCCATCCACGCTGCCTCTGCCGAATCTTGGCGTCATCCATTTCTTGTTCATCTTGATCTTGTTGCTTTCGTTGGTGTTGTTGCTTGCGTGGACGTTGCTGTTGACATTGTTGTTGACGTTGCTGTTGATATTGCCGCCCATGTGACCACCATGAGCGTTGTTGGCGTCGTGGATGCCGTATTGCTCGTTGGATCCCATGGAGAGGACGCTCGGCGAGACGGACTTGCGCTTTGCTTCGGATCCGCAAACGCTCATGCCGTGGATGGGATCGTCCTTGCTCGATGCATCGCCATTCTCGATCTGCAGCTGCAGCGGTTCTGGTGGCGTGTCAATGGTCTCGTGGACATCATCGAACGGGATGAGTCCATCTCCGCTGCCTTCCTCCGAGCTGGATTCGCTTCTAGTCGCCTGGTTGAATGGCTCCCAGCCGATCTCCTTCGTCTTGCGTCGTAGTCGCTTCTTGATGGCGTAGTACGATGCAAGCGCTGCCACCAGCAAGGCGAAGAAGGAGCAAACCAATGCGAGCGCCACCTTGAGCGTCTCGCTGGAATCTCCTTGTTGTACGCTAGCCTTGGGATTATCGTCTTCGTTGAGATGCTCGAAGGTCGTATCAATTTGGGACAGACGTTGCGTGTATGCTGCCCAGTTGTTTTCAAACGTCTTCGTCAGGTAGTCCTCGAAGGAAAAGTGCTTCGGAGCGACGCCACGTACAACATCACCGACAACCCGCACGAAAAGCTCGAGATTGGTAGTCTTGGTTGTTTCCAATGATCGCTGATTGCGTAGCAGGCGACGTCCGGAGATATCCGAATTCTCGGCGCTGTCCGCGGTGAGCTCCTGTCCCAGAACCGTGACGGCGAGCATCTCCACATCGTGCATCTCGCCAGGAGGTGCGTAGTCTCGCAAGAAGTCGAAGGTTTGGGTCTCGAACTTGCGTTCCGCGTCTTCGTTCAGCTTCTCCTCGAAGCCTTGCAGCGTCAGGACGATGGTTGCGGTCTTGGTCTTCATGATTTCGATGGAGGGCGACGAAGATGGCAGGACCGAAGGTGAAGCTGATGGCACCATGGACGGAACTGTGCTGGGATGATTGGATGGCTGTTGTGTGGGGTCTGTTGAAGGCATAGCGCTGGGAGTTGTGCTCAGTTGGATCGTCGGGTGCTGCGTTGGGCTCTCGGATGGGGAAGTCGTCGGCGTAGCTGTGGGCGCGGAACTGGGAATGACAGTGGGATGAACGGAGGGAGATCCTGTGGGGCTTGTGGTGGGTGCTGAAGTCGGCGAGTTCGATGGGGAATCGCTTGGCGCGTTTGTTGGCGCTGCTGATGGCGTCGGGGTCGGCGAGTTCGATGGGTGATCGCTTGGCGCGTTTGATGGCGCTGCTGATGGCGACGGGGTCGGCGCCAATGTTGGGCTCGCCGTGGGGTGGCTGGTCGGTGTTTCCGATTCAATGAAAGATGGATTTGCCGACACTGTAGGCTCGCTTGTTGGCATGATGGACGGAGCTTTCGACGGTTGATTTGAAACGCTCGGGGCCGTCGTATCCGGGATAAAGAAGAGCAAGCGTTTGGCACCCAGGCGCCTGGCAAATCGGCGTGTCTTCTTCTGGAATCTGTTCTGATTGGATTCTTTTCGCGTGCCGCGCAACTTTCCCAGGGACGGTGTGTTGGGCCAGGCCGCGACATGCGACACAAGCATGAGCAACCATAGCACGTTGCTCGCAGACTTCATCATTGCTACTTTGGTCGTTGGTGGTTGCTCGTTCGTTTCCAGTGGTGTCGCTTGTTGCGTATGAGATAGAATCGGTGTGCCTGGTCTGTTGCTGTTGCTGTTGCTGTTGTTGATTGGCGGATGTGAATGCGGAAATCAACGGCGCCACCAAAGGCTGCTCACGAGATTGCTGTCGTTGTTGGTGGCTGTAGTTGATGGCTGTGCAAACTTCAGGTGCGTTTTTTGAATTGTGATGTGAGGTGGTGTGTGTATGGCAAGGGGTGGCGGCTGTATGAAGCCTGCAATAGTGAACGCTCACTGTTGTGCTTCAGCTCTCTGTGCACTTGCTTGTTCAAGCATGAGCGCGTCGGAATAGGATTGCATGAACGGGGTGTGGGTGGACTGGTGCGCCTCATTTCGTCGTTGTTGCTGGGGAATTTGTGAGCTCGGAGCAAACGGCTAGTATTATCCTCAGCGTTCAATGGGAAAAAGTTGGATGTGCAGCTTTCGAAACGTTGAGATCGACTAAACGCTGGGAATATTGGCCATGCGACACAAAAAGAGCCGTTTCTCACGTTTGTCCAATCAACGGCACGCATGTCGACGCGACGCAGACAACGACGACAACCAAACACATGAAAGGCGGTGGCAAGCTAGCAGAGGATATCTAGACAGTTTCATGGAGGTGTTCACGTTCGCGGCAAAGGTTCAAATCATCATCGCAGCTGCGTCCCAATAATACGGATGTTGTGAATGAGCAATTCATGGAGGAGGCAGCATATTTATGTATCGTTCGGAGTCGTTGGGGATACACAATGGTCGCACAGGAACAAATCAAGAGCAACAACAGGCCAACCCTGGCTGGACGGTGACAGGATGCACTGCACAGAACAGCAGCCTGTTCATTGTGAACCGCTCTCCACGAGTAACATCACAACTATCAGAAATCTGCCATGTTACATATATGGCACACATGACACAACATGGTTTGATGACGGTTCCTTGTCGACTTCCGAGATGCTGTGCCACATCACTCCACTGTCATGGACTGTCATGGACCGCCCCTCTGTCGCCACATCTTCAACCCTCTTGCATCACCCATTGTGGACGTGGTCGGATCAGCTGAGCGGCTTCACTTCCACACCGTCCTGCATGCAGTCTGCGTTGGCGCTGGTTCTCACCACATCCACATTCCACCACTGTTGCCTCCAGCCACCTCCCGTTCTCTATCGTTCCGCTTACTTCGATGATGTGTGTCCGAAGTCGGTTCGAGCTGAAGAGTACTTCAACTGGACACCGAAACTCTTAGTCTTCCCACACCCGCCACAGTCAATACCCACGTCCAACACCGCCTTCCAAGCGGTGGACTTACCGATCGGCATCGTGATGTATGGCTCAAGGTGGGTCTCATCAGCTTCTGCTTCTGCTGTGGCTGCATTTCTGGCTTCCTCTTCGATTGCTTCCAGCTTTTGTTCGATCATGGCTTCGAATTCTGCGACAGCACGATCACCAGCAACTCTTTTTGCGTCGCTTTTGGCCGCATCAGCATCGGCCTGGCTTATCGTTCGATCCACAAGGCTTTCTGGTCTGCCTGCTACGCAATACAAGCGATCGTTGCCAAATGGAATGTGGAGGAGCTCGTGAAGGACCTTGTTCTTGGTGTCGCGGATGGATTCGTTGGAAATCTTATCGATTGTGTATTCCATTACCTGGATGCAGATGGTGACGAGCTTGAGGTTCTTCCACACGATCTTGTTGCCAACCTCTTCCTTTTGAGCAACCACGACGGACACGTATCCGTCTGCCAAGTTGCTGTTGCCTTCTGCGACGCTTGCGATTGGAGGGTGGAACGCCTGTGTCCCTTCCTCCAGTGTCGGTCTTTCGATGATGGCGTTTCGCAGGTCCCAGAGTCCCTTGAGGTAGTCCTTGTCGATGGTGAGCGTTGCTTCATCACTATGCAGGAGAGGGGCATACTTCTGGAGTTCATCAGTGTTGTTGGGGGGATCAGGATTGCTGAGTTCGACCATCCAACCTTCCAGGTCACCCCAGTAGGTTCGGTTCTGTCGCTGCTGTACTTGTTGCTGCTCCTGTTGTGGATGTGTTTGCCCCAGCGACAACTGCATGGGTGACTTCTGGAGGTACATGCCCTTCATGGCAAACTCTGATGGAAAAGCAACAGGGAACCATCCGCGAAGCCCTTCCCACGATTCTGCAATGTCCTTGTCCACGAATGGAGATGTGACAGCATCACCATCTCTCACTTCGGGTGCGTACATCGCAGCGCCATCCTCGAGCATCGATTTCAGATCCTTTCGATCTGTTGCCTCAACGGTCGTGGCTGCAGCTGTCACGCTGGAGATGAATTGGACTGTGAGCGCTTCATATGCGAATGGTGTCGTCTCCAAACCTTCATCGAGATGTGCCATGGCTTCTCCACCAGCGATGATCCAGCTACAGAGTCGCTGCATGGCAGGATCCATGAGGAAAGGGTACATCTCAACTCTCCCGTCCTCCTGTTCTGCCATCGTGGAGAGATCTGCGAATGATTGGATAGTCAGGAGCCCATACTCGCCAATGAGATCGTGTATCTCGACGCGGTCCTCACCAAAGTGTTGGAAGTGGATGGAATCGTTCAGAACCTTCTCTCGGATGGAATGGGCATCCTCACCAGGTGACACCTTGATCTTTTGCTGGAAGACGAAGGCAGCGTAAGCACTTGCCGCAACCTGCTGGCACGCGTGTGGAGACTTCCACAAGGACTCCATAGCATGGCTTTTGCAGAAGTCCTTGAAAACAGCCGTGGCAACCTTGGCTTGATGGCGGGGATCATAATACAAGAAGTTGTTGGTCGCAAGTTGGAACACCAAGGCAGAGGTCATTCTTGAGTTGTGATGGACGATATCGTTGAGGAGGGGATATTCTGGAAGCTGTTGATAGGGTGGAAATTTGTTCTGACTGTCTGGATACTCTCGGCAGAGAACGTTGTAGACCTCCTCAACCTTCCTTTGGGCAATTGGTTGGAGTTGCTTGAAGTTGTTAGGCAAGCTTCCTTGCGCGTCACTCTGGAAGCATGTACCTGCAATGGAGAACACCACCTGCAGTGATTCCTTCTGCGTGTTGATCCACTTGATCTCATCGTGACATTTTTCACCTTTGTCTGGGTTGTTGCATCCCGTCATGATGAATGCGGCAAGATCCTGACCAAGATCTTCGTCGTTGCGAATGATCTCATTGATGAGGTTGGGTTGGGATCCTGCTTCATCGATGGCGACGACGATTCGCACCATGTCTTCCTTGGTGCGGTGGTGCTTGATCATGTCAGCGATCTGGGCAAAAAGAGCTCGGATGCTCTTGTCTTGATCCACGAGCTTGTGAATACTTTTCTTGAGACAGATTCGTGCTTCACGTCGTCGAGCAGCGCCGCGCTTAGCAGTAGGAATGTCCTCGTCGACAACCAGTTGGATGGAGAAGGCAGCATCTCTTGAGTACGCGCTCGCTGCGAGTTCGGCTGTCTTGCCGGTCCCGCTGGCAGAGCAGTACAGCAGCACCAGATCACTGTCTGCCTTTTCCATGTACAGCTGCTGGGGCGATCTTCCATGTCTGGCTTGATGTCGGAACTGAGGGTTGCCAATGGAGAAGACCTGGCGAGAATGATACCAATCGCCGTGTCTGGTGCAAACTTTCACTTGATGGAGTGTTGGTGTTGTCTTTTCACGGATGGCATTGTGCAACTTGTTGATGATGGCATCTTGGAGTGGCACCGGTGGGCTTTCGTTGAGGGTTGAGAATCCTGTGAATGATTGCTTGCTGCTCTTGCTCTTGAGCTTGTTGTTCTTCCCCATTGTCGCAACAGTTCTTGCAGAGTGTGGTGTTCCAACTCTTGGGGGTGTCGTCTGTTGTATGGTGTGGGTGGATGGTTGCAGGCTTCCTGTGACGTTGGAAAGCACTGTGGGATATGCGCTGCACGTCTTGAGGAATCAGTGAGAATGGTCATGAGAGAAAACGCGACAGAGACGACGGAGATGACGAAGCTCAGCAACAAGCAACAGCATACGACGAGCAGCAGGTACAGTTCAAAAAAGAGCGGTAAGAGAAAGACAGATTGTGAGAGATGGATGGAAGTTGGTTGGATTTGGAGTGGGCACGATCAACCCCCTTCTCACAATGGATGGGTCTACAGTACAATGCAATGCAATACAACGCAATGCCAACATTCCATCCTCTGGAATTGAACGGGCCTGACACAAGGGCAAGCACCTGCACAAGCACAATCTCCATCACAACGAGGAGACACTGTCATGCACCTTCCTTGTCATTGGTAGTGTCAGTGTGGATGTGAATGTTCGTTGGTGGAGTATCGATTCGTTCTCTCAGTTTGACGAAGTTGGAATGGTTCGAAGTGCAATACGATGTCACGCCTGCATCCAACCATATCCTTACCTTTGATCTCTCCCAGAGACTTGTGTTTGCTGCTTGTGCTGTCGGTGTTGTGGCCAGCACCGAGGCTCGCGTCTTTGCTCGCTTCAAGTGCGGCAGAAAGCGCCGACATCCAATCATATCGTTGCCTTTGTTCTTTCCCGGAGCCTTGCGTGTGTTGCTTGTGTTGTCGGTTGTCAGAGTTGTGGCCAGCACTGAGGCTTGTTTGTTTGCTTGCTTCAAGTGTGGCAGAACCGTGCCAAGATGCGGACTTCGTGGTTGCCACGCCAAGAAAGGAATCAAGGCAGTGGATTGTCCTGTCTTGTCGTTGTCACGATGGTCGTCTTGTTGGAGGAGTTGGTGCTCTGTGGATGCTGGCGATCCTTTCGCTGCTGATTGCGACTGTCGTTGTCACTGGCGACAATACAGATGAAGATGCAGATGAGGATGGAGATGCAGACAAAGAGGAAGATGGCCTTGGTTCTGAGGAAGATTTGATGTTTGTGGTCCTGTTTGATCGATGTGCGCAATTGTGTTTGATTGCGTTGTTGTTTCTTTCGCTGTGCCGAAACTCTGTGTAGTTCTGAGGCGTTCTGTGGTTCACGGGTTTCCATTTCTTCGTTGTTGGAACTCGTCAGGTTTTGCTGCAACCGATTCAAACTCTGTGTTAGCTCAAATTTGATTCCGACAAGAAAAAGACAACGATTGACCCATGCGACCAATTGGTTGATCGAATCGTGTGATTGACTTGCACGAATAAAACAGTCTTGTTGTGGACTTCAGAGAGCACTCTAGGGATTTGAATATAGAGAGAGAGCGACAGAGAGTCGTCTGGAAGCGCATTGTATCTTTACTATCGTCTCCTTGTGATTTGATCGATGCATCTAACGCCATTCATCTGACCCATGGCTACATTTGAGTCGAGATCCAGCTCCAAACTCATGCCACCTCCATTCACACGAACATGCTGGCAGGAGCATGTTGCGCACAGCGACAGAGGAGTTGCAACGTGCCACGCGAAGTGCCGTTTGTGTTGTGTTGTGCTCTCCTGTGTTGTTTTGTGCTGTGCCATCATCCAACGTCTGTGCTCGACCAGGTCCATTCTCGCGTGTTCGTCAACCAATGGAACCAGTAACAAACAGGGCAGGGCATCGTCGAATAGAATGCAGGATCGTTCGGTTTCGTTCTGGCTCTGGAGGAGTCATCCACTCGAGGCGACAGTGTTGGGACCAGGTGCAATGCTCGCTCGTGTAGAAAAGTTATACCACACTATACCATACTGCACTGAACTACACTACACTACACCATAACATACTCTGCAATGCAACACATTCCGATGCAGCTCCATATCTACAAGCACAAGAATCAATGCAGCAGAGTACTCCAAACACACACGTCGAGTCGTCCTATATCAGTCCACACAATCGACTCTGTCTACTCTACTCTGACCCACTCTGCTCTATTCTATTCTATTCTATTCCATGCCATGTTATGCCATGCCATGCCGTTCCATTCTACGAATCAGAATCCACCACCGGACCATCAACTGCTGGACCACCAACGATACTGTACCCACCATCCACATAGATCGTCTGACCTGTGATTCCCGTCCCACCCATCGACAAGAATGACACCGTGTCCGCAACCTCATCCGCCGTCACATTGCCCAACGGTGCACGCTCCTGCATCTCCTGTCGCATAGCTCCAAAGTTGGTGATGCCACCCTTGGCCGCCACCGTGTTTAAGGGACCCGCGCTGACCGCGTTGACGCGCACAGGTGCCATCTCCAGTGCCAGACCGCGCACGATGGATTCCAGGCTGGCCTTGGCCGGTCCCATGACATGATACGATGGGATGGCGCGCACGGCTCCCAAGTAGGTCAAGGCTGTGATGCCGGAATGGTGTTCCATGTGAGGTTGTGCATGTCGTGCCAGTTCGATGAGGGAGTATGCTGAGATGGCATGGGCCTCTTGATAGTCTTCGAAGGTGGTATTCAGCAAGGGTCGGTGCAGGTTGTTGGCAAATGCCACGGAATGCACGATGGCATGTAATGGACGATGGTCTTGTGACACGTGTTGGAAGAGTCTTGGGATATCGCATCGGACATCGCAAACGAGGCCTGTCAATGATGGATGTTGCTGTTGCTGTTGTGTCTCATGTTGTCGTTGCTGCTGTTCGATGTGCTTGTGCATCATCCGTTCCACCTTGGCGCCGATCTTTTCATTCTGATACGTGAGGATGACATCGTAGTTGTTGTTGAGAAAGGAGCGGACGCAGCTCCATGCGATGGATCTGGCATTCGCAACACCCAAGATCAATGCGAGCGGTCGTTGAGCTTGTTGGATGCTCATTGTTGTGGTGTGCTCTTCTGAGACAGTTGCGGATGCAGAGCGATTCTCTCATCTGGAGTGCTTCGTGATGTGGTCTCCATTGGGGATGATCACCCTTGCAGCCATGTCCAACGCAACTCCGATCTCAGTCACAACCACGAAGATCGCAGAGGTGTTGATGGTGTTGATGGTGTTGATGGTGTTGATGGCTTGGTTGGAGCCGAAAGATCTCATTTTCTGAGATTGTCCGATTTCGCCAAAGTTGTGTGTGACTCGTGAATGGACCCATCGGAGTAAATGTGAGTCCGGCGATGAACCCGACGTCATCATTGACAGACCACGTCATGGATCCTTGAATCCCCATAAGTAAGATGACGTCGTGTGATTTGGTGTTCGCATGTTGAGAAAGAACAATCAGCGACAGTTGGGAACGAAATGGTTCTTGTGTCGGAAAGAACTGACGTGTGCGTGTCCATGGTTGGGGGAACAACGAAGCACATCGATTCCGATCAACGAGGGAGGGAGACAACGCGAAAGACCAGATGGCGCTGTTGCAGATTCTTGAGGACCCCGCGATCCGCGTGGAACAGTTGAAGACAACCGACACTCAGACAACAAATCAGATTGGATGCAGAGGAGCATTGGAATGAGAAGGAGCGTTGCGGCATTCCCGGGAGTCTGAGGTGTTGGCCCAGTTGGTGGATTGGGACATGGCCTCGCCATTTTCTGCTGTGGGTTGTTGGTACCTTGTGGACGTGGCTGATCGAGCGATCGTTGAAGTTATGCAAAGAGAGTGTTCTTTGTTACTCTCTCGCTTTCTGCTGATCTGCTCAGCTTTGGAGAGGAGGGAAGGGAGACAGAGATTATTAGAGCTAAACTATTAACTATCTTAGAGAGGGACACTATGAACCACTCAACTTGTCTGCAGTCCAGTTGATCGAATACATGCCTCACCTGCACCCATGTTTGGGGATCAATCCAGACCATTGAAGCAGATCTTTGGGACCCATGATATCAGCACAAATACGCATAGTGAAAATTATGTTATTCCTGCAGCCCCCACTATCTATGAATTTCACTTGTGTTCAGATCAGCAATCGCAATGCCTGTAGCTCAATGGTAGAGCACCAGGAATTCTCACTGAGGTTCCAAGTTCAAATCCTGGCATGGTACTTTGCTTTTGCTTTCCCCTCGTGATTTTTTGATAGTGCTCTTTCAGGGCGTATGACCTCAGCATGCCAAGCCAAGGCATCTACATGAGTGCATCCACAGGCAGGCAAGCCCAACTGGCCATCACCAACCCCAGGTCGGCATCCAAGTACCTGGGAATGACATCGCGTTGAGACAGGCAGCAGACAGAGCATGCAACATATCTACTGCAGAAATCAAGAGCATGGGCCAAGTGGATCCGGACGTCACAAATTCTCAGGCAGGTCGTAGAGATTGCCATCAAGTTGGTACTATGGCCTGCACTCACATAGTCTGCCCCCCCCCCCCTGGCTACTTCATGATTGGCCTGCCAGCATCACCAACCTCATGTGGCAATCGGCACTGGCACAATGGCAGGACCAGAACGAGGTCAAAGTGTCCCAGACTCCTGATGTCATGCTGCCCGTACTGATCCAATATTTTCAGACGCTGCAAACATGCCCACCAACCACCATCCCTACAGTCCTGCACTCACTTTTGGAGCATCCTCCACTCACTGAGCAGACCGCCCAGCTCATTCCGTGGGTCCAAGCCATGCGCCAAGGCCTCAGAGGCAACGCACCACCAGCTGCGGTGGAACTTGTGAACTGGATGCGGAACTACAGGCGGAAGGATCGCAACCGAGCCGATTCCCCCACCGCCGCAACACCGCCAACGAACCGACCAGCCCGACAGCCACAGCCCTCTCTCACAACACGATCATAATACCGGCACAACCGTTCCCGCTGCGTGCAGACATGTAGAATAAACGAGGCGGAATCAAAGTGCCCCTGGCGCATGACTTAACCGTTTTAATCAGTGAGGTACATATATTTCAACACACCAATACAGAAGTGTAATAGAAGGTGGGGTGGCCACTTCGTTTGACTGTGCCGGTTGCATTGTCCAGTTGGGTTGAGATCACTCGACTCATAGCTCGCTCACAACTTGCCGGCTCTGTGGTTCTGCAGCAGCTGGATGAACTCACGCTTTTCCATGAAACCGATCGCCTTCGATGCCAGTCCAGCTTTTCGAATTGCCGCCTTGAGCTCCTTCACAGACATCTCCGACGGATCCTTGAGCTTGATGGTGCACGTGTCATCGGGAGGCAGAACCTTCTGGATGAACTTCAAGACGTCGGCTATCTCGGAAGGGCTGACGCTGTGCTGGATTGGATACGCCTTGAGCTCGTAGTTGGTGAGGCCAGCGTCCTGCAGTCGCTTCTGCGTCTTCTGCGCGTACGAGAACTGCACCATGGGGTCCATCTGACCGTGCCCATGGAAGATGGGAAGATCCTTGAGCTCCGGCGTCAGCGTGAACTGTCCCGCCGCCGCCAAGTATCCGCTCATGACAACGATGCCGGCCGGCCTTTGCTCGGCGGGTAGCTGCAGTCCCGTCCACAACGACAAGGCACCGCCCTGCGAGAATCCAGCCAGGAGCATGCGCGCGAATGGCAATCCGGTGGCATCGTGCTCGTCCTTCATTATCTTCGTGATGCGATCGCGCGATTCCACGATGCCCTTGCAGCTCTCGTTGGCGCGTTCGTCGAGTCCTTTGATGTCGTACCATGCCGGCATGGACATGCCCATGTTCATCGTCACTGGTTGCGTCGGTGCTGTCGGCAGAATGAATTTGGCGTACGGCATTTGACCGGCGAGTTGCTGTTGGAGATGGAGATAGCGTCAACGTGGCCGTTCACTCCAGCGCAATCGACGATGTGGGATGGGAGAAGTATGATAGAGGAGATGGGTAAGTCAACAAGCAAGTACAATATGCAGAATGCAGCATGCAGAACGCAGTATACATTACTTAGCACAGCTGAGCACAACAGAGCAGAGCAGATAATCCTCGAGTACAGCACCCTATAATGATCGAGACCGACTGTACTCTCGCTCAACATGAACCACATGATGTATACTCCCATTTGCACACTCACTTCCGCAACCGGCGCAAAGCCTTCTGCCGAGTCTCCGAGACCATGGCAGATGATGATCAATGCCGATTGGCTGGCCTCGTTCTTGGGCGACACCACGATGGTGCCCTTGCCATCACGCTCGGTCGAGTGGGTGGACATGGCTCTCGCAAAGATCGTTGTCGTGGTGGTTGCTGCGTGTAGCAAGGTGGATACGACCAGGAATGTCTTGAGCGGAACGGCAACCGAACGGTGAAGTCTGCTGCGGACGAATGACTGGGTGCGGATGGTTGGATTTTTGGATCGGAAGACACACGTTGCCGCTACTGCTTGGGGTTGCAGTTGTCGTCTCGCAAGGTGGAGCATTCGAACTTGTAGCTGCTTGGGCTTTTGCTTTGCTATGATGTGGTATGGTTTCACTTGGTCTAATTGAATGGATAATCTCCTATGCGTCCAAGTGAATGATACGAGGAATGGCTGAATGGGTTGTTGGATGGTGTTGAGAATTCCGCTTTGATCGGCTTCGGACTCCTTCTCACTCCTTCCGTCCTTTTCGCCTGTTCTGGCGATCTCGCATCTTGGTTTCTTTGGCGAAACACGCACCGCTTTGGCGCGTTTTCCCAACCGATCATTTCATTGTACTCAGACCTGAATAAATTGGAATGATGGGGAAACTACTATGAAGACGAATCTAGAAAGAAGCTGGGAAAATCGTTCATCTGGCTTCCGAGTAACGTGCGTGGCGAGAACATTGGTGTTGAGCTCATGCGGAGTGGACATGGTGATAGTCTTCAACTGTAGAGAATTCTATCATAGATTACATAGTGGTGATGTATTACATAATATTATACAATGTACCGGTTGCCCCTTGCATCCAAGTGTTATACTCTATTTTGTGTTCTCGTTGGCGGAGTTTCTTCTCGTTCCCGTGCCCCAAGTGTTCAAAGATGGACAAGGCTCGTTTGCTTCTTGATATCTTTGTCCCTTCGATCATCTCGTCTCTCCAGAGTGTCGTAATCCACTCCAGAGTGTTGCGCTCTACAACGGCTGATCTTGCAGGTTGAGAAGGTACGTCCCGGTTTCCCCAGCATTCAATGGATGGATGAAGATGTAGTACGTCTCGCCGCGCAACGAATCCCACCACACCAATCCGCACGGCGTGTCGTTGCCGGCGATGCATTCCAGGTTGCCACACAGATCGTTGCTGGGCAGTTCGCGGAATACGGTGATTTGAAGGTCCAGCGACGTCAATTCGGAGCAAGTGTCGATGGCGGTGAGACGGTTGGTACCTTCCATGCGGTACCAGTCGCCCCAGGGCGAGGCGTAGGCCGACCGGCTGCAGGTGCCCTGGAAGGTGTTGAAGTCCAAGGCCATGTCGGTGGGGTACGGCAAGATGACGCCGACGTCGTTGGACCCGTCGACGGTCAACGTGCCGGCATCGGCGCAGGCATCCTGGACACGGAACAGGTCGGTCGGTGATACGCTTGGGGACAGTGTCGGCGCGGACGTCGGTTGTGCCGTGGGTGCTGATGTGGGATTGCTGGTTGGCTTGCTTGTCGGCATTGTTGTGGGTGTGCTCGTTGGTTTGCCTGTCGGCATCGTCGTGGGTGCGCTCGTTGGCATCGATGTTGGATTGCTCGTTGGACTGCTGGTCGGCACCGACGTCGGGGCTGCAGTGGGACTGGAAGTTGGAGCGACTGAAGGTTCCGAGGATTGCAATCGAGTGGGAGTCGCCGTGGGCACAGAAGAAGGTGATACGGACGGCGATGCGGAAGGTACAGAGGAAGGTGACGCAGACGGCGTTGCGGTGGGTGATACGGACGGCGATGCGGAAGGTATGGAGGAAGGTGACATAGACGGCGTTGCGGATGGTACAACGGTCGGCGAAGTGGAAGGTGCCCCGGATGGTGCATTGGACGGTTGGAAGGTGACAGTTGGTGAGATGGAGCCAAGATGGGATGGTTGCATCGACGGCACAGTGGTGGGTGGGTACGTACTTGGCTGGGATGACGGCGATAGCGTGGGTGATGCCGTGGGCGCTGTCGACGGCACCGTGGACGGTGTGTCGGACGGTGCCACAGACGGCAGGGACGTCGGCGAAAACGTCAGGTCGGTCTCGACCGTCAAGACGAAGTTGCCGACTCTCTGTCCGTATCCATGCACGAGAATGCGGTAGACGACATCGGGTTGCGTTTGCCACATGACGAAGGATGCGGAACCGCAGGCGGATTGGTCGTTGCCAATCACGCACGTGAGGGCGCCCTGGCAATCGCCGGAGAAGACGCTGATCTGCGTGTCGAAGTTGGTGCGGTTGTCGCACGTGGTGGCGGAAATGGCGGCGCCGTTGCCCACGACCTGGTACCACACTCCGGGTGCTTCGCTGTAGGTGGCGTCACCGCAGGTTCCGCCGAAGGCATCGGTATCGTTTGGCGCGGTGACTGGTGGGATCTTGCGGATGCTGCCCTCGACTGTGACCGAGGTGGACGTGCTGAAATCCAGCATGGATGCGTTCTGGCAGAATTCGCGCGGGTTGTAAAGGTACTGCCCTGGCGGCACGTCATCGGCAATGATGAGACCAAATTCAAATTCATCCGCCAAGCGTGCCGTTGTCACATTAGCGTCCGCTTGTAACGTGCGAGAACTCTGCTGCTGCCCACGAATGTGACGAAGATCGCCACTGATGCCATTGTCAGCGTTGATTGGCACGGGGGACTCGAGCAATCGCCGGGACGTGGTGGACGTGGCATCGTCGTCCTCCTGCGGACCATGGATGATGGCGCTGTACGACTGATTCGTCATGCTCTGAAAACTGATGATACGTCCCTTGCCTGTGGGACACAACTCTTCCTCGAAGGCCACACATTGCAAGACACTGGTTGCATCGCCATCATCGCCGCCGCACTTGCTGGTGCTGTTGTTGATTGCAGTGTTGATGGTGACGACGGAAATGCGAGCATCGTACTTGGTGGTGTCGCTGCACGTGGAGAGGGTGATGCGGTTGCCCGTTCCCGTGAGGTCGTACCACAGACCGGGCAATGGGTTCTGCGTGTCCAACTCGCCGCTGGGCAGACAGGACAGTTTTGGGATTGTGGAATTGGATCCATCATTCGCCGCGCGCAACGCCTCCTCCATTTCGTAGGACGAGCCGATGGCCTCATTCGAGGAGGACTCCTGCTCCTTGGCCTTGTCGCACGAGAAGTGATCCTGCGGCACGGGGTGCATCTTGATGTTGAAGACGCCGCGCTGTTCACGATATCCGTGAATGTAAATGTAATAGAGCTTGTCGACGACGGACGTGAAGGTGACCTGGCTCTGATCGTCGCAGAACTGGTCGTTGGATGCACGGCAATCGAGCTCTTCGCAGGCATTGTTGGTGATGGAGGTCTGGAACAGGGTGAGCTGCGAGTCGAACGTGGTGGATGGCTCCGACGGCGGCGCGTCGGGGTCGTTGCACGTGGAGATGGTCCACACGCGGTTGTCCCCGCTGAATCTGTACCACATGCCGAGCCCGTTGCTGACGATCTCGGGCCCGCACACGGCCGTGTCCTCCGAGACCGTTGCCAGAGCAGCCAGGGTGGTGCCGATGACTTTGATGGGATCGTCTTGCGTGACTGCGGCGCTGGTGGTGATGGGTGTGGAAGGATCAGTGTCGATGGGAATGGCGTTGGGACAATCGACGTTGGTGTCTGTGGCGTTGAATGACTCTGTCGGCGACGTGGAGGGCATGTCAGTGGGTGCGCTGGTGGGCACCGAGTTGGTGTCGCCGATCGATCTGCTGGTGCTGGGACCGTCATCGTCATCATTGCCGAGCAGGAAGACGAGGGAGACGACGATGCCGACAATGATGAAGATGACGATGCAGAGCAGGATGAGGACCCATCGACGTCGCCTCCTTCGCACTTTGCGGTCGGCCATCTCGCGCTCGAAGGTGACATCGTACTCCTGCGCCTTGATGGTGTTGTTCTGCGCCTGCTGCTGCACCGCCTGCTCTGCTTCCTCCTTGATGTGCTCCACCTCCCACAGAGCCAGCTGGTGTTCCTGCGTCCCGTTGGTGAGCATGTTGCCGTTGCTGGGGCCGTTCCCGCTGCCGCTGTTTCGCAACACCACGGGCTTGGCCTCCGCCAACCCGGTCTGCGAGGCCGGCAGGAACATGGTGCCCTCGCCCGGCGCTTTGGGCACTATGGCCGATTGATTGCGCGCAGCAGCGTCATACTCACGATCACCATCGTGCTCGCTGCGGCTGGTGGCATCGAAGCGCTGGATCTGCCTCTCTTCGCCATTCTCTATGCGATTGCCGTACTGATCCTCGTCGACCACCTGCATGCGCTGTTCCTCCTGCTCGAGATACGGGCTGTAGTTCTCCGACGCGATCTGAGGCCGCTGCCTCGTGCGTCCGTCCTGCACGTGGAAGGCTCCGGGCACGACGTCGCCCGTGAAGGCCACGCGGGCGCTGGCTGGTGCCAACCGCAGATGGTCCTTCTTGTGCAATGCCTTTTGTCGCGACATGTTGTGTTCCTTCTCTTGTCTTCACGTATCGCACTATAATACTATTCTATGGAATAGTACAATGGTATAATATGATAGTGTCTTGGTACTGATTGCTGTGGCGTCGCCCTGAGTATTGGTATTGTATGGCAGAGTAGAGCACGGCAGAATGATGGCAGAGGTGCTGTCGATAATTGTGGTCCTTGTGTAAGTATGAGTATGAGTATGGATCGCTGTTGCTGTTGTGGTTGCTATGTTGCGGTATGGCTGATGAGGAGATGGTGATGAAGAAGCAGACCAAACGAGTGAGTGCTTGGTTCGTCTGCGCACTTTTTATGACACCTCTCTGCTTTGGAGCCGTTGGCGTCTTTGCGACTCCTCCTGTTCTTGGTCGGTTGGTTGATTGATGACTGGTTGACAAGTTGTTGCCTTGTGTTGTGTGGCCGACTGGCTCTTCTTGTTCGTCCACCGAACGGAAAGAATCAATCGTGTGTGGCAATGCTCTTCCGCTGATGCACACAGGGGGGCCTCTCTCGACGTGGTGGAGGTGCCGCAGCAGACGGAAGGTGAAGATAGAGTATGCACGAGAGAAACCCAGACTCGATTCCTTCACTTTGACTCTTGATCCGAATGCTTGGCGCCGTGGTATCTATCTGCAGTTCCTGCCTTGTTGTTTGGCAATTGGGGCGAAGCAAGATGATGATGATGATGGAGACGGGAGTGAGAGCTGTTGAGCTTCCGCTCGTTCAGAGTCCGACAGATCGTTCTCTTTTTCTTCCCACCAACGCTTTGTCCACAACTTCGACAACTCGTGTGCGTTGCAAACCCATGTGGCGCATGTCCGTCCAGAAAATTGGCCACCAGCGATCGTTGCACGCAAGCGCGCCGGCCGGTCCGGCGACAATTGCCAGTCACGAATATTCATTCGTGAGAGCGGAGAACTTTCTCCTCGGAGTATCAGTCACTTCTCTTGTTCTTTCGTTTCATGAACTCGAAATGGCGGTGTTTCTTGCCTGATGCCGTTTTGCAAAATCCCAAATCCAACGCGTTCGAGCAGAAGGGAGGTGATTCACTCTTTGAATCCGAAGAAGCTTCCGAGTTCCTGTGTCACATGTTGCTTCACGATCGGACTGGTGGGAACTCCAGCCATCACATGTTCGCAAGGCAATCACCTGCAGATGTCGTCCCAGTGATGCCATTGCGGATCAAGATCAACGGATCTTTTGTCTCCTTGTTGGCTGGCTGCATCTGCTCGTGATCTCTCTCGATCATCGCACATCCCATTCCACTCGACGTGAGCAACCATCTCTTGCCGACTGTTCCGACACTCACCCAATCTCGACCAAGGCTTTCACGACAACATTCACAGTGGTTCGTGCGATACCGCTATACTCGTGTAACATTATATAATAATGATGTGTTTGTGTTGATTGTTACGTATAGTATGCGTGGGAATATATACAAAGTGAACCGCCGTCATGCCTCGCATGCGGCAACGATCCCCATTCCAATGCACCTACATTATCCGTGTGTGCATGTCCACGTCCATGTGCGCATTGTGTTGTGTACCATATTGTGTATTGTGCATGTGTGTTGAGCATATAATACCTCGCTGCTCGTACATATAATAGTCGCAGAGACAATGCTTCCCCATCCATTCCAGAGACTGACTTCTCTCTCTCTCTCTAGAATTCCGGCACCTCATCCGGACCAGCGTTGAAGCACGAGATGGTGGGCTCAAGGACCTCCTTGGACCAGACCGTCACACCCGTCGTGTCGCTCACGGCATGATCCCGCGCAGTCGCTGCGTCCGTGTTGAGCACCAGAATGCGATCCCCCATCACGATGCTTTGCCCGATCAGCTTGGACAGCTGCTGGCGGAAGTGCGTTGTGGCGATGCGGGCGATGTGGGCCTTCTTGATGTCCCGCACGCGCCCCTTCGAGCTCGTGCCCCACGACTTCAGATCCTCCAGCAGCTCCTTCGTCTCCTCGATGTCCTTGCGGATGTCGCCGGTGCGGAACACGCTCGTGTCAAACCTGTTGTTGGCATTCTCGGGGTCGAAGCCTGCGACGGTGCCGCGCGACGTCACGGCGCCGAGGCGGGACACCATCTCGTTGACGTCCTTGTTGCGCAGGTCGCTGTAGTTCTTGACCTGAACGATGTCGAGGCGGTACAGGTTGTGCTCCGGGTCCTTCACCAGGACGAACAAATCCGGTCCCTCCGACAGGGGCACGCCCTGCCGGATGACGATGGAATTCACATGCTGGCGACGCTCGTTACGCATCAGCTCGGCGATGTTGGTGAGGTCGGCCTTGTGCTCTGGCGTGGCCAGATTGAGGCTGTGCTTCAGCGTGTAGTTGGTGCACTTGAGCGCCCACGGTGCGGACAGGACGTACTCCTTCGCCGGGGTGCGGTCGTCGGCAATCTCGAGCATGCGTCGCATTTGGCACGCCACGATGTTGTTGAAGACGGTGCCCTCCGTGGGGAAGTGGCTGATACCGCGGCATGCCAGCATCTTCATGGCGGCCGAGGCTTCGATAGGGTCCTTCGTGTTGATGCCGGCCTTGAAGATGGTGCTGTTCGTGCTGTCTTGTCCCTTGTACGCGTTGTTCAGAAGCGGGCTGGTGGTGATGTCCATCTTCGTGGCTTCGATCATCTTGTGGAGGGAATGGTGGAAGAAGTGATGGAAGGACTCGTCGAGCAACCTTGACGGCTGATCGGCCTGGATCGTACCCAATCCGCTGATGCGGGCGAAGCGACGGACAACGTAGTCCATCAGCAGGCTGCTGTCGAATGTCTTGACCAGACGCATGGCGTACCCGTCCTCCTCGTAATTCGAGTTCGGCCTGCTGTAGCTGGTCGGGGCTGCGAAGTTGTTGCCCAACGTGCTGGTGGCACCACCTCCGAAGCCGCTGTAGGTGTCGTTGCTGCCTGCGAAGGAGTTCCTGGTGACCTTGACGACATCGAGCTTGAGGGGCGTGCCCTCCGATTCTGGGACCGGTCTGAGCATGTCGCTGTTGGCAATCTTGTGAATGCCGAGCGACGCCATCCGGGCGTTTTGGGACAGCGCCGCCGAATAGAGGCCTTGAGCAAGGAGGCCGGAGTATCGGATGTTGTCCAAGCGAACCTGCTCCGTCTTCATGATAGTCGTCTTGGATGGATCCGTGTTGAGGAAGTCGACATCGTCCGGCATCTTCATGTGATCCAACGCGCTGCCGACGAAGACGAAGCCGCAGTTCTTGGCCATCTTGCGTTGCTGCACGAGCTCGAATTTGAGGTCGCGGTGGATGTCGACCAACGCCCGTGCAGCGTCCATGTTGCGGTTGGCGTCGTCGATGATGACGATGAGGTCCTTGGGCAGCATGACGTCGTTGTCCTCGAGCCAGGCTTCGGCGGGACCGGACAGAGCCTCGCGGATCTGGTCGAAGAAGACCGTCTTGGCCCAGTCGTTGCGACCGGTGAAGCTGTCCGTCTTGATCTTGCGCACGACCTTCATGATGTTCTCGATGCCAGGCTGCGTCAAGATGTCGTTGGTGTCGACGTACTGGAAGACCTCGAGGCACAATTCCCTGCACAGGGCATCCTCCTCGGACATTTCGAATTTGGGCGCGGGACCATCTGGGAGCTTGATGTAGAGCTTGGGCACATCCGGCAGGAGCTTCTTCGTGGCGTAGACCGTCTTGCCGCTGCCGCTCTCGCCGGTAAGCAGCACCGCGCTGGACTTGTCGGGCTTTTCCATCATCTTGCTGACACCATCGCGTGCAGCAAAGACGGTGACCATCTCGGGATCGTACGGCAATCCATCCTTGAGGATGGTGGTGGCATTCTTGAGGATGCGCTCGAGCTTCGTCTCCACCATGCGAACGGGATCATGGATGACGCCCGGGAGGTTGTCCTGGAACATGGCCTTCCATACGTCCATGTTGGCGACGCCCTTTGCGATTTCGTTGATGGAGACGGCCCATCGATTGTCATGATGCTGGATGACGATCTCGGTGACATCGTGCTCCAGCATGACGTGCTTGATGTCACGCAAGCAGATTGGCTTGGACGACTTCGTGTTCGGCAGGCAAACGGTGTGGGGTTTGTCCTGGATTCCCTTGTAGTGAAAGAAGAAGAAGACGTTGCCCCAGGCGTTGTCGTTGATGAGATTTTGGACGGTGTAATCCAGGAGGTACATGATGTCGGACTCGATGCCGCCGCCTTTGGGAGGTCTGGGCTGCGCCGCCGAAAATGGGGAACGGCCGGTCCTGACCTGCTGACGCCCCGGTCGACGTCCGAAGGGCATGAGCTCGGCTTCGACCTCGTCAGAAGCGGTGCGTTCTGGCGCTTTGGCGGTGGCCCACGTCTCGATGGTCTTCTTCGTCTTGAGGTAGCTCTGCAGGAAGGTGCGCTTCTGCACATCGCCCCAGCCGTACGCCTCGAAGACCTTGGTGAAGAAGGCGATCTCGTTCTCTTCGAACGGTGGCTTTTCCTGCTGCTGCTGAGGGTTGCGGTTGGGCTGTCCTGGGTGTCCTTGGCCCATGCCCCCGCCGACGCCTCTGGGAGCGGTGGCCCGGGATGCCGCGATGGATGATGGAGAGGTGTGGGCGTTGTGGGCGGCGCGTCCCATCTTAGTCAGAGCAGGCGTGACAAACCCATTTGTCATCACCAAACTCGCAGCGACGATGGCCGCAGAGAACAACTTCATGGTGCCTGATGCGAACTGTCTCTCGTTTTGTGTTGTTGATTGCTTGATTGATCTTGACCCTGAGTCGATCTGGATTGATCTGAATTGAATTGCAGGATGAGAGTCTGCGTCACTCGAGAGGATGTTTGTTGATTTGGTTTTGTGAGTGCCAAAGTTGTACTCGTCGTTGCCCTTTTTATGATATGTCTCCAGCAGCAGCTGCGACGAATGGTGCAAGTGCAACTGCAACTGCAACAAATGAATGAATGGCCCAGTGAATGAATGAGTGTGTTGTCACCTGGATACCTCTCTTTGCTGTCTCCGTATTGGCAGCTTGAAGTGCTCAGCTCTGCTCAGCTCTACGATGGTATGCGTACAGTGACGTACTATACTGCAACTCTTGGTTCAATCCAATGCGATCCAGTCCAATGCCACGGAACGCAATGCGATACTCGGCTCTCTCCAATGCGATGCTGCGATGTGATGTCATGCGATTCAACGCAACGTAATGTGATGAATGCTGTCTGGTGATGATTTCTTTGGCGCTGGCGGATGCAGATGCTGTTGCCGCCAATTCTGTTGCCTCTCCCGCCACTTCGATGTGCGCCATGTGACTGGCCTTTGTCTGTTGACGTCGCCCGCCTGGTTGGCGGGTGGGTGCGTTTGCTGTTGCTGGCTTTGGCTGTTGATGTTTGACAGGTGTTGTTGCCGTTCGTGTTCGCATGGGTGTTTGGTTTCTTTGGTGGTTGGTGCGTTGTCTCGTTCATTTGTGCGGTGTTGTTGTATCTTTGTCACCCGCGCGTGTCGCGTGTGGGGTATCTGTTGATGTATCGGATCTCATTTTTGGGTCATCTTCGTTTTGATTGGTCGACACTCAATCCATCCTCACACCATCAATGACGTCAGTTGTCGTCAATCGCGACATTCGCCGAACGCGCGCCGGGTTCAGTCTCAACCTCCAGTTTAACCTATTTATAACGGTCGAGTACAACACGCGCCACTCTTCGTACGACACAGACGCTACGTGGAGGGAAGATTCGAAAACAAACATCGGTTCGAAATCAAATGGCAACAAACAGATGGCGACAGATGACGAGAGAGAAGAAGAACAGCAACACTCCAATCACATCGAAAGAGGAGGCCGTAGCCGTGAACTGCTCATGCCAAGGCTTCTGCAGGAGCATCATTGACCAGCTTCAGCTCGAGTTGCATCTCCAGCCATTTGCACGAGGCAAGAGAGTGCTACTGTCCGAGTATTGGTACTCTGGTATACGAGTACTCTATTCGAACAATCGTCGTCGTCGTCGTTGTTGTTGTTCTCCAATTCAACAGCGACCCATCTACAGTCCACCGGCCGTTCATCACCATCGCAGAGCGCCCCGAGCTTGCCTCCGGGTCAGATCGAATCGGATCGCACGAGACGTCCGCAGTCGAGAAGGATTGAGCTGATGCTGGGATTGTCGCTCGTCGAGAAAGCAAACTGACTCAATCATAAACCACACCGAGCAAAGGATCAACGCTTGACGATGGCAGGCAGGAAGGCAGGTCCAGGTGGCCTGCGGGCCGCATTCGGCGCGACGCCGCAGGCACTCAGCATCTACCGCATCAGCCTGGGGATGCTGCTCACCTCAGAGCTCGTGCTCAGGTTTCAGTTTCTTCATGCCTTCTACACAGATGAAGGGTGCGTTTCATCAATGTCCGATCCGTCATGCTTATCAGGCATGCATCCGGTGGACCTGTGCATGCGCTTGCGTTTGCGTTTATATTCATCTGTTCGATTATGCTTTGAAGAGCGTTGCTCCAAGTGGCGGCCACCAACAAATGCCCTACGCTGACAGTACTTTTGCATCTGCAACATTCATTATTGTGTATCACCACGTTCCCTCAACGCAATCAATTGTCGACCGTCCATCCACCAACGAATTCATCAATCTGTACATCCATACACAACGGCGTGCGTGTGGCGACATGACCACTCCACCAACGCACGTATCACGCATTCCACAGAACGATGCCGCTTCATTTGCTTCTGCCAAGAATTGACACGCTATATCGATGGTTTTGTATCCACTGCCATTTCGGGACGTTATTCCAACAGCAGGTGCTGCTGGCGATTCAGGTCATCTTTGCGGTCATGTTCACGCTCGGTTACAGGACGAAGTTGGCGTCAGTCGTTTCGTGGTACATGTACTCCAGTGCCATCTTGCGAAACACATGGCTGTATTTTATCCTGGATCGCTACTTCTTCTACCTGCTGTTCTACGGAATGTTCCTCCCGCTCTCCCAGTGCTGGAGCGTCGATGCTTCCATGTCGAAGTCACCGCAGTTATCGAACTCGCCACCTTCATCTGCATCAATGGCGTCATCAAAGGACCAAGGCCAGATGGCCGGCGAATCCAAAAGCAACGACCCACAACCAACAGTTTCGAAGGCAGGAAACGGTGAACCGAGCGGAGTCTCTGTCATCGTATCGCCCGCGACTGTGACACTCAAACTGCTGGTGCTTTGGATCTACCTGGATGCTGGCGGCGGCAAGTACATGGACCCGCTGAAGGGCTGGACCTTTTACGCCGATCCACTCCCAGCACTGGATACCTACTGCCGCCACACCTTCATGGCGAGATGTCTATACGCGATCCTGGGTCCGATGGGCCTGCGGTTGCTGACGCCCACCGTGGTGTGGGTGGAACTTCTGTCGGCTCCATTAGCATTCGTTTTCAGCTATGTGGGCAACGCGAAGATGACCTACGCTATGATTGGGATCATTTCGTCGTTGCATTTCGGTATCTCCCTCACCATCCGAAATGCTGTGCTGCTGAGTTTCGTTGCGATTGTCTCCTGGGCTATCTTTCTGCCAGTTGGTTGGAAGGAGTCGACCACATCATCAAGCAGTTCGGCAAGACCGCAGTCTGATGACGCCGCCGATGATCACTCTCGGTCTCAAATGACACCATCAACCACAACAGCAACTGCGTCAACCACGACCACCACGACAACGAACCAGCTTGCTCGTAGTCTGATCAATCCTTCAACACTGATCATTGTAGCCATGATATCGGCCAACGTCTGGTTCGAGACTGTCGGTGATTGCACATCTGGACTGAAACGCAACATCTTCGCAACTCTCTTGCAGAACAGATGGAACGTGTTCATCGGCGCAGAGGAGTACGTCACGTGGGAGATTGCGCCAGGTCGTCTGGCGGATGGCTCCATCGTGGACGTTTGGGGTCGACGGGATGAAGTCGAGTGGACGATGCCGGGAACTGGGGCACCGTGCACTTCCACGGCAAGGCCCGGCCGTTGGAGATCGTTTCCGTACCTTGCTGAGCTCGACGAGGAAGACAACCACATCCTGTGGGAGTATCTATGCATGCAGTGGGATGCCGAGAACCTGGTCGATGATCCAAAGAATCCGCATCCCGAACGACGTTTGCTGCGCTACAACTTCTTCATGCTGCAGGCGGATGTGCTCCCGAACATGGGGTTTTCATCGACCAAAAAACGGCTCGTCCATTCTCACGAGTGCGGGCAGACCTGGCAAGATGTGGTGAATGAAAGACGGCACCAGGCTGGGAATGAAAACGAGGACGAAAAGCAGCGACAACAGCAGGAGCAGTTTGGCAGCATGCTGAGCAGCGGTGATGGCGGCGGCGACCTGTAGACCGGATTGAAGCCTTGACGTAGGTATTCTACGAGCCTACTCGTACCATGCTTGCAGTAGTAGGAATGAGCGTTGCGGTTCCGCTGCTTCTCGGCTGACTCGCCCGAATCGTCACTTTGGGCACGTCAGGCGAAGGCAGTTTCATCAATGTTCTACTTATTGTCGCGAGATGCATGGTCCAATCGAATGAACCTGTTGATATCTTCGTACCAATAGCATGTGCATACTTGCAGGGTGCATTGATGCATCGTGCGACTATGTGAGTAGCACGAACACGAAGATTGGATGCGCTGCCTAGGTGCACCTCCCATACACGCAACGAAAATCAGAATAACCACGCACAATGCATCGATTCAATTTCGCATCAAGGATGGATGCGATCAAGGGTGGTGCAAAGGACTTGCTTTTGTCCGTGTTGCAAGAAAGCTTAGACAAGCGATGGCACACAACAAGATAACTCCCACACCCACTTTTTCGGATTGTCTGTGCGCGTTGTTCGTAACGGATGCAGCACAATACATTCGGCTTTGCTTCGCCAACCAATGCATGCTCTGCGAAGTGTTCGGGATTGTGACAACTTGAGAGGACAATTATTCCAACCACGCCAGTACGTACTCCACGTATTGATCGTAGGTCAATAAATCTCAGCCTTGGTTGCCGTCAGAGAGTGATCACACATCAGGCAAAACCTCCACAAGTTGTGGTTGTGGTGTGGTGGCAGAGTTGTTGCCAAGATGACGACTACAACTACAATGCGTAGGAGTACGCTTGGGAGGATAGTTGTGGAGACGGGAGACAAGATACTTTGCTCCGATTCTGTTCTCTCGGCAGTGAACGCTGGAGCCGAACAAGAAATCCGGGCTGTTCAAAGTATTATACCACAAACAAGTGCTGAAGCGCCTCGCGAGAGAAAAAGGTTTTTGTTTGGGAGAGTTGAGAGCGTTGCTGTTACGTACTATTCACGCATATTCTGCCACTGTTGCTTCATTGCTTCCGGTATCATGTGCCCTGTACTACCCACAGCTGTTCCCACCAACTTCAAGAGAGAAAGAGAGAGAGAGTGCTCCACTGCAGTGAAAGGGCCATCATGGAGTACAAACACAATGGCATTCGATCAACACCAGCCCATGAACAGGGTTTGGTGAGCTCTTACTTAATGTAGCAAATCTGAGTGCGATTATACAAGGCAGATGGTCCACATAGACTTCAGCAATGTCGATGTCTCAACGGCACCTGACAGAGTAGAGTCCTTGCTCCCTCCCTCTCTCTCTCTCTCTCTCTTTTGCGTTCGTACCCATGCTTGCAGACTCGACACGGAACTCCCGATCAATTGACATACCTCACTCGCGGCATCCTGTCTCTCCTTTCTGAGATGTCAAGCGCCCCATCAGTCGCTCTTGTGTCTGAACTGAACTTTGGCGAAGACCTCAGCTGGGAGTCGGTCGGTATGTAGAGCACGATGTTCGTGCATGAGGCACATCTCGAGAGATGTGGGCAGTGCGCGAGAATGACGCTCAACCAAATTTTCGGAACTTATGGGCGGCAATGTCAAACATCTCTTGACTCGGTGTGAAGTGTGCAGCACATCCACGAGCGACAGATGTGAAACGATACTCGCATCCATGGAGCTACGATGCAACAAGAAGGTTTCTGAGAAGATACGTCGAGAAGAAGCGAATTGCGTGTGTTTGCGGTGATGGAAAGTCACAGAAATGATGACAACTGCAACCAACGGACCGCCCTCTTCCAGTTTCTTCTCTCCAGACAGAGGACATACGAGCACAATCTTCGCACCACCGACAGTTGGTCCATTTAACTAACCGTACTCTCCACAAGAGCCAAAGAAATGATATTTGATGATAAGCGAAATGCCATCCAATCAACATCAGCCCACGGACATGGTTTGTTGATCTCTTACTTAATGTAGCAATTCTGAGTGCGATTATACAAACGGATAGTCCACATAGATCCTCAAAATGTGAGTGCCTCGACGGCAAGATCAGTGAACGCTACCGGCATGAAGAAGACAGCTCAAACCTTGAGGATGATGTCATGATCACTCCTACTCTCATCTCGAGTACTAACGTACTATGACACGGCATCCATTCTCTCTGGAGAGCAGCACCTGTGTACGAGTAGACCCCACTTTCCGCAGTTTCTCTACTGAATAATACTGTCGCGGAAGGTCTCAATCGTGATGCGTACACATGTTGCCGACTGGGGCAGAGCACGATGCATGGAGCTGACTCGGAGAGGTACAAGCAATCTGCCACTCTGGGCGAGAATGGAGCCCCGTAAATCGCTGCAGCTCATGGGGCAGCGATGTCAAGCACGAGCACAAGTACAAGCACATGCAGAGCGAAAGTGCATTGAGATACCTCGAGATGCAAAGCCATTGGAAGGATGACTATTCTGGAGCCTGAGAAACTCAACCAGGCTACCGTTGCCTAATCCACTGCTTGCAATGGAGCATAGTATTGTCTTTTGTCCCAGCAGCTGCTCCAACATCAACCAACGAGTACTCTGGACTACCGTGGCAGCCGGTCATTCAATCCACACTCTTCCACGGTGCATCTCTCATTGCTCTTCTACTTAATGTCGCAATATATGGTGCGATTATACAAGCGGATGGTCTGCATATCCTCCAAGAAGGCCAGTGCCCTAGTAGAACACGCAGTGGAACACAACGAGCGCTTTGGCGAAACACGTTGCAAACCAATGGTTTGCCATCGTACGTGCGTCACTTACTCGCTCACTCTCTCCACTCACAGAGATGCGTTGCCCGTTTTCTTTTTGCGGAACGCAACAATCGCACCATTTCCTTCCGTATCGGTATGCAGAGAACTTTAGCAGGCAAGTCCACGAGCAGGGCACAAGTACGAACAGAGAGAGAGAGAGAGAGAAACAGGGACGTGAGCAGGAATGACGTACGGCTAAGTCTCTTCTGAATCATAGCTGGCGATGCCAAACATGTCTGGGTTTTGCGCGAAACAACATTTGTGGCCGCCCAGGCCAATGATGAAAAAGTGAGGCGATGCCAACTGCGACCTCGTGGACGGAGATGCAAAAAGACGACCATCACAACACGTCTCTGGACGCAAAATCGCAGAGATGGTGGTTCATCGGCACCACGCTCGCGTAGGCAGACAGAGGATCGACTGCCTGCAGGAATCCTTCCGTATTGCCAGTGTGTGAGCACATACCAAGGAGTAGTATTCGAACGAGTAGAAGGAGGAGGTGCACGATACTGCTGCAATTCCACTCGAGCATTGCTTGGAGAATGTCTAACGTACATGCTCGGCGGCTTCACTAATCCATGGCCTGGAGCTTCGGCTATGGCATTCGGTCAAGTCGCGATCAGCCATTGCAAAGAGCGGATCTATTTCATCCATGCTCCGGCTAGGGGAAGCGACTATCAAGAGACAGAGAGCCAGCCAATCAATGGGCGGCAACCGCTGTGTCTCTTCAATACATCTACATAATGATGGTAAACTCAGTGCGATCAAGCGAGCGGTTCCAATGTGTCTTCATGTCCTGTTGTGTGAGGGTTGCAGTCGTCATACCAAACATACCATTGACCGTGCATCGTGGCCGGGGTTGTTCTTCTGGCGGCTTCGTCATGAGGTGGGATGGCATACGTACTCCACCGATACTGCACTTCAGAGAGTGGTTGGGGCTCATCTTGTGGAGCTTCCGACTGGAGGGATCGCATTTTATTGTCTAGTATCGGTGGCACGACTCAAAGCACTTCCGATCCATCCATATTCTGTCCGTGAGAACAGCAAATCTGAGTGCGGACAATATTTTATCGGACAATTATAATCGAACGGGTCAAGGTATCGTGACATTTGTTCATGCAAACGGCTTCATGGTAACCGTTTCAAAACGCTCATATAACGCTAAATGTCACGTAAAAACAACATCTTGCGGTGCTTGCTCGGTGTCAGAAACGGTCACTTTCATGATTTTGTGTCCACATTTTCAGTGTCACGTGTCGAATGAACACGATGTGGAGAAAACAGTGGCAACACAAACGTCGTATTGCTTGTTTGGACCTGCGAAAGGTCATCAACCACCTCCCTTCTCCGCAATAACGTGCAGGGTGAATGAGGTTGGTCGGAAGTCCAAGCTGGTGCTCAACCATCCCAAAGACACACAACGATACTTTTACAAGAAGCTCTGCCTTACATTGCAGGAACAGCAGAACTGCAACCAGAAGTTGAACCCAGCAGCAACAACAGCAGTAGCAACAGAAGCAACAGAGGGAGCAGCCTGGACCTGCACAACTATCCACTTGACGACCAACAGCAAGCAACCAGTCTCCTCTTTCTGACCATGGTGAAGCGCAGCGTGGCGTGCGGCGGACAGCGCCGCTGTCCACGCAGTGCTGTGATAAGCGCCATCGTACTTCTCGTTGGCTGGGCGGTGCCATCGGCAATTGCATCGTCGATTGATCTCAACGAAGCTGTTACCAAGCCAGGGCATGAGAGATTCGCTGTCAAATTCATCAAAGCCAACGAAGTGCCATCGGTCTTGTCATCACGAGGGATAATGGAAATGAATGAGACCGCCAAGAGTTCCGCCAAGAGTCCCGCGAGCAATCAGACTGGCGCTCCCAGCGGCAATGTGACGGATGAGTCAGAATCATCAATAGGGGAAGAGACAGCAACCAACACAACAGCCGACGGCCCATTTCCAACAGAAGATAGTGATGGAGTGGAGGAGGTCAACCACAATTCTACAGCATCCGCGCAGCCATCGGCGGGAAGTGCGAGCCGCTTTCCAACTCAGCTACCAAGCAACCAGTCGCACAGTCCAACTGGGAACGCCACGGCAGATACAACTCGGAGCACGAATGCGACCTCAACTCCCACCTTGAGAACCTCTACAACTCCTACAGCGATCCCCACCGCACAACATGGCACAAACCGGACGGCAGGACCGACAGTTGGCATCGACATTCCCTCGGACCTGCCATCGGACATGCCGTCACTGGTGCCATCCCAGATACCGTCCACCAAGCTCGGTGGGATTGGCGCGCGCCCTGACGACCCTTCGTCGACATCATCGTTTCCACCCACGATGGCGTTCCGAGCGCCGCGATCGCCCACCGCTGTGCCGACTCTATCATCGCGGCCGTCCAGCCTACGATCTGCGTTTCCATCGCAGGGGCCGTCGTCGACACCCTCCGTGAGTGGCCAACCAAGTTCCTCTCTGTCGTCAGGCCCATCAATACTCCCGACAGAGAGCATAGGCCCGAGCGGCGTGCCATCTTCGTATCCATCACAGTCGCTGAATCCCTCTGCCAGTTCACAGCCAAGCACGCTGCCTAGCATGGCACCGTCCACGAATCCTTCCGCGAACCCGTCGTTGTCTGCGCTGCCTTCGACATCTCCAAGCGCGCATCCTTCCACATCGCCGTCACGGTCGCCGTCTCAGTTCCCTTCGTGGCATCCGTCGAGCACACCTTCGATGCTGCCGTCGGCCACGCCATCATCCGACCCAACGATGACGCCATCTTCACCCCCATCGGTGTCGCCATCGAAAACGCCCTCCGAGCATCCCAGTGCATCTCCATCGGTGATGCCATCGTCAGTCCCGTCGTCGACGCCAACTCTGACATGTCACGATAACTCAACGTATTCAAGTCCAATCATTGGGAAGCTGAAATGTGAGGATCATGGCGACATACCGTGCTTCATGTGGCGCGAACTTGGCATCCTCAACACGGAGGAGCTGGGTGATCTGATCAACAGCTGTCCCGAGTCTTGCAGCATCCCCTGCGGCGCCTTCCAGAAATACTCCATCTCTGTCGGGTTCCACATCTCCGGCGTTCCTGGATTGCTCAGCCCAAAGTCGATGCGGGTGCTGGAAGAGGTGTCCTTCAAGTACATGACCAACTTCATCCAAGGCTCGGAGGCCGATGGAACATTTGGACTTGACGCGGTTGAACTCAAGGCGCAGAGCCTTCGTGAGCAGTCTTCAGCAGGACGCCGTCTAATGCACGATCCCGCGACCGTCGCCACGCAGGCCGAGATGAAGATCGCCGCACATTCTGCTCGCAGTACGTCAGTGAGGACACGGAGACGAACGCAAGAGGAGCTTCTTTGGGTCAACTGCCAATTCCGAGGCTTCTCGATCGGGCTCTCAGACGAATCGCTCACCGACGCACTTGTGAGGGGGATCGACAGTCCTGGTTACGAAATGGCCATCCAAAACTCCAACGATACCGCTTTCGTGCAGGCGCAAATCTTTCAGCCATCGCAAGATCCGACGTTTGATGCCGACGATAGCTCCTCCAACAGAGATGGAGCGAGCACCGCGACCGTCGTGGTGGCAACGCTGGCATCCATCAGCATCTTTCTGATTTCGATAGTCGTGGTGCTCTATCACAGAAGGTCCGGCAGATGGATTCCACCGCTGAAGGAGCCACCGAGCATGGATTCTGAGATTGGGTTGAACAGCCCAGCGAGCTTGTCCATGGAGAGATGGATAGGAAGCGTGTCGCAAGAATCGGACAGCATGCTGTCATTCCAGGAGTCACCCGCAGTCCAATCGAGCTTCAGCGGACGGCGCTTGCTCCGGATACTGAGCGGAAGCGCAGGCCGCAGCCAGTCAGACACCGACAACGACGATTCCGACAGCCATGTGGACGCAATCGAAGAGTCTGCAGCCGCCATCGTCATTTCGCCCATGAGCGACAGCAGCGACGAGACGGCAGCGCACAACAGAGGGAGACATGATACCCACACCGTTGCCAACAGCAACAGCAACAGCAGGAGAAGCAGCGGCAATATCAACATCACCATCCCCGCTGTGATCGCCAACAGCAACAGCGCCAGCAGCCATACGAGGAATGGAATGCTGGTGGAGAGATATGATATTGGAAAGAACGAGGATGCGCGTCGCGACGGCAACGATCCCAATGTCGTCACCCGTAGCAACAATGTGATAAGCTGGGATGCCAATGCGGGTGCAACCACCAGCGGACCCGCTACTTTGTCTACCATCATCCCTCCCATGATCGTCATTGACAACATCGAGAAGAAAACGGCTGATGCAAGCACCCGTCCGCAGGTGGATTCGGCTGACGAGCAGAAGGGAGGCTCATCCCAACGCGCCGAAGCATCCACCGAGCTGCTCTCGGTTCTTGCACAACCCAATCCGGGCATGCTTCTGTAAGTCGTTCGTACGGGTTTGTTCTGTATGTTTCCCGTTGGGCTTGCGGTTGTGTTTGCGCTTGCGCTTGAGTGTGCGCTGGTTCATGTGGCCATGAGGTTGCGATGCATTGCAATGCACACATTGTCTTGCTTGGACTGCTGCATTGCTGCATTGCTCCGTCAGCGCATTCTATCATCCCACAACGTTGCTCACTTTCATCCCCTTCAATACTTGGATTCTGTGAACACTTTCCACGCATCCATGCTACGTACAACATTCCACCTTCACTTCGTCGCAATCATTGTTCCGTGACGAACAGAGATCCTCAGATGTTCGATCCTTCGTTGAAGGCGGCCAACCAACACTGGACGCCCGTTCGCTACGACAGCCAAATTCCAGGACGCCCCGTCCTGTCCTTCGGCATCAATGACTCTGGCTCGTCGGAGGAGGAAGACGGCGAGGACGGCAGCAAGAACTCCGTGGCGTCAACGCCGGTCAGTTCCGCAAGCACCGCAACTCCGTTGGTGCATCGGCGATCGCAGAGCTCTGGAGATGTTGAAGACACTCCCCAGCAAGGCGCGAAAAGAAATCTGATGTTCTCGCAGATGAGCATATTAGATCTGCGGCCTGACGCTGCTCCCATGCCATCGTATGGAATGGAGAATCAGCACACGAACGCAATCACGAAGACAGGCACGATCCCACCTCAATCGCAGGAGTACGCATGGGCCTACGGTATTGAGGACGATGACGACGAAGACGACTACGGTGACAACAATGACACTGACAAATATGGCCACATTGGCAGCCCCACCAACAATGATTCATCGGAGCACAGGTCGGAACCATTTGCAGAGAGGTCTCCGGTGCAGCTAGAAGCACGGGAGGTCCCGGCATCTGTTCTGAAGGATAGGGTGGCACCGAACATTGCCATCGACGTGGCCCAACCTTCCCTGCAGTCTTCTTCTTCAAGACAGGCTGCACATATCCCTCCAACGACGCCCGGCGAAAGCAAGGAACCTCGTCGTCTGATGCAGAGCGTGTGGAACCTCAGTCCCATCTCGCTAGTGCGGAGGGAGAGCATCACCGGTGGGCCAACGAAGAGCCTCAAGCTCCCCAGCCTGCCCAAGAGCATGCAATGGAAGAAGACGTCGGCCTCCTCGTCGTCATCATCATCCCGCGAGAGCAACCACCGGAGGTTCGGCAGCGGCACGATCGACGTTCAAACCAGCGACGATGATGGAGATCAGTCGTCCGGCGCTGTCACCCGTCATGAATTCACGGCACCGAGAAAGGGACAGCTGGGATTGGTCATTGAGATCGATCCCATGATCGGACCCGTGGTCAGCGCGGTGAAGGACTATTCTCCGTTGTTTGGAAAGATCAGGAGAGGCGATGAGATCGTCGAGGTGGATGGGAAGGACACATCTCACAGCCTGCTGTCTGAAGTCACGAAGCTTCTCAGCACGCGTCCGGGACGCCGCAGCAACACTGTCCGCATCGTCGTGGCGCGCCGAGCTCGGCCCTCACCGACGACTATGGGAATCTCATCTGCATCTGTCTCCACTCCAGGCATGGGAGCACCTGTATCTTCATCCACTGGCATGGGCATGGCGATGGCCACAATGGCATCGGCAACAGCAACAGCAACAGCAACATTTCCCAACGGGGAAGGTATAGATGGTGGCGGAGTCGTGCCTGCGTACGATAGTCATGCAGGTTCTTCCAGCCAAGGCCGCCACGACAGAGACAACAGCTTGGGCAACAGCACGATCGGAAGTGCTGGTGAATTGCAGAACTACCAACCGCATCCACATCCGCATCAGCATTTTCACCAACATCATCAGGGTCACGGTGCGTCCATGACAATCGATGACGCCAATCCTAACAACCGCAATGGGAGGGTTGGAACGACAGCGACAGCACCAACAAGTACATTGGGAACAGCACCACCAACAGCATCATCGTCATCGTCATCTTCGTCGGCGTGGAAGTTCTTGCGGCGCGGCTCCTTCTACAGCGACAGAAACACCAGTGAATGTTGAGCCACCAAGCGCAGTGCATGGGCATGGACATGGACATGGTCAGGGTTGGGCAGGGGCCGACAACCCTATTTTATTCCATCATAAGCTAACCTGTTTTATCATTTAATATGATTTATTATTGCTTTGCAATACATACAAGCGCGATGCTGTATCAGCCATCACTCTCTTCGGCTCAAGTCGCATATGTTTGGTTCCCCAGACGATTCCGCAAGAGGGGCATCGGGCTACCAACATGGCTCCAAGAGTCAATGGGATGCCGCGGTTCCGTTTTCACTACCACTACCATTTCCATTTCATGTGTCCAAAAGCGGCAGCTCTTGGATTGGATCCAACCCAGTTGATCGCATTCAACACATCGCAGTCTCTGTCTCTACATATCCGCGCAGAGTTGGGGAGAGCAGCGGATGCGGTCCATGCCAAACACTCTGTTTGGAACGTGTGTGCCATCCAACAACATTATTGGGCGGTGTCACGGATAGCCTGTGGAAAGGCGAATGAATATACAGAAACGTTGTTACTTGTGGTTGTGGTTAAGTGCTTGCCCTCTTGTCACACAGGACACGTGCTCCTTCTCCGCCTTGTTGTTGCTGTTACTGATAGAGATCGGTATTGCTTTGCGTTTGTGGTGTTTGTTGGTTGTGGTTCCTTTCGGCGCTTCAAGTCCAGCGCGCGTCCGTTGATGGTTAGTTGTTGATTTTGCCGTGGTTGTTGTTCATGGTTGGTAGTTCTTGGTTGGTTGGTTGCATTGCGGATATGTCTCGCATCTTGCGACTTGCGTTGCCTCATGGGCAAGGGCAAACGGTTGGTTGGTGTGATAGCCCGTTCAGCGCCGCTCGTCGTGCCGATTGCAGAGACCCCTGAATCCGGAATGCTTGTTTTCGAATCTGAATTCGCGAACTCTCTCCTTGTCTGGAGAAGAAGAGTCGCATTGACTGTTAGGTTCTTTGTTTCGACGAAGCTGTCGAAGGTGGTCGGTTGTGTTGGTTGTTGGTTCATCATGGTCGAGTGAAAGAGGGAAAGGGAGTTTGCGATGGTCTTGTGTCTTGTGGATGGATGATGTGATGTTCGAGGTCTCACCGTGGTCAGCGAGAAGGGGAATGCACCAAGAGAACTTGGGCAAACCCCCTCCCACTCTCATGAGCCCAAGCACGCACGCACGCATGCATACACACCACGCACAGCCGTCTGTTAAAAGGAAAGCATGGCATCCGGAATGCCATTGGCAAAGTTGCCTCGCCACGCTTTGTAGGACAGCGCTGGGGTGGATGTTGCAGTGTGGTGCATGTGAGCACATGCTCTCAAGGGGAGTTTGTTGTTTGGACACCTCGGACGCATCCTTGAATGTGCGACCATCGCATGTTCCTCTACCGCGTTCTTCTCGCCAAATCAGACCTCCAATCCTCTGCGATCGCCCAAACTGAAAGCTTGTCGTTGTGTTGGTTGCCTCTTGCTGCCGCTGTTCTTCTGGGTGCTGCTGTGATGGCGTAGCCGCACGTTCGCGGCGTGGACATGATTGGTATCCTGCTTTCGCGTCAGATCAGAGCATCAGAACGGCGGGCAAGCGGGACGCGCTTAGTATCGGTTGTCCTCCATGGCATCCACCCGCTCTCTTCCGTCTCCAGATCCAGCCTCGTGGCGGTTCCAGTCCCAGTCGAGGCTGCTGTGGTTGTTCGTGTAGCCCTGGCTTCGGAAGAGGTCGCGGAACATTCCTCGCAGGTAGGCGATGTTTGGCTTGGCCTCGAACTTGAGGGATCGGCAGTACGCCAGGTACTCGGCGAACTGCGATGGGCAGCCCTGGCACAGGGCTGGGATGGTGATGCTCTGCTTCTTCTCCATGATGAGCTTGTACTTCTTGGTGGCGGACTTGGCCTTGAGTCCCTGCCATGGGAGTCCTCCCTTGAGGAAGTAGACGAGGACGTACCCGATGGACTCGAGATCGTCACGACGGGACTGCTCCACACCCAAGTGATTGTTGATGGATGCGTAACGTGGGGTTCCTGTCAGCGAACGTCCCTCGCGCTGTGGGATGTGCTGCAGTGTTCGGGGGTGACGGTATCGCTTGGAGAGACCGAAATCGATACAGTAGATGAAGTTGCCGTTTCCACGGCCACCGTCTGTCACGAAGTTAGCTGGCTTGATATCTCTGTGAATCAAGTGACGCGAATGCATGAGCTCCACACGCTCGAGCATCTGATCGGCAACCATGAGAACGGTCTTGAGGGAGAATCGTCGTCCGCACTTGTTGAACTGGTCCTCGAGGGATGGTCCGAGCAGATCCATGACCATGAGGTTGTAGGAGTCCTGTGTTCCGAAGTAGTGGACCTTGGCGAAACCTGGCGCATTCTGCAACTCACGGTACACCTTGTACTCGTGACGAAGCTGAGGGCATCGTGCTCCGTGCTTCTCGAACTTCACAGCGACCTGTCATTTGAAGTGTATTGTTGTGTGTTGGCATCATACGAGAGAGATAAACATAGATCAAATAGAGAACCAGAACGAGCGTGTGAGGTTTCCCGCGCTGGAGCTGTTGAGTGTGGATGTATGCATGGAAGGTAGACGCAGTGGGTGCGTGGTGGGCTTTGGAGCTGTTACAGGTCCCTGCTGGTTGTTGCGGGGGGACTTGGATTTGGGAACTGGTTGGAGTGACCTTGGTCATTGTCGAAACATCATGAGGGACAAAAGCGCGCCATGGGGAAAGGCTGCTGTTTGCGCCGCTTCCAACAGTGTCGATCGACTCCTATTCGATCATGTTGACGCCGACAAGAAGGGAGCGGCGCATCGGGTGGTAGAAATGGACCGACCTGCATGCCAGGTGCTTTTGAACCGCAGGATGGACGCTGCGGTACCAAAGGTCGCCGATTGGGTTCTTCGCTGATCGTCGCAGCAGCTGCCGGGCCTCCGTGTGCGTATCCTGCTTCGACTGCAAGTAGACACACGAATGCCTTGTCGCCAAGACGGGTTGACGTTGGCGAAGAGGTTCTGGGCACAATCACACGCAGAGATTGTCGCTTGATCGATGGGTCTGAGAGTGCCCACCGAACCTGATCGCGCTTGCGTCGTTGTGTCTCTTCGTAGTCGCTCCGAGTTGCGGGATGACCGCCTAGCCGTGTGCGACCTCGAGAGCAGACGCTGCGAAAGGGAGTGCACATGTGTCTGGCGCAAGCTGCTCAGTCGATGTCGCTGCCGTCGTTGTCCTTCGCTCGCTCCCTTTTGCACAAGCGTCACCATGGCCATGGAAAATCTGTATCTTTGTTTGTTGCTCTTGGCGATGCCAGCTCACGGAGTTTTTGACGGTCTGTTGTCCACACGACACAGCTGGCAAGCTCCTGGAGCAAGACGACAGCAGAGGCAGAGCACATACGAACAAACCCCAAGCCTACAGCCGTCCAGAACAAGAATCTAGTTGCAAGTCTACGCACCTTTTCGCCGTTGGCGCCGACACCAAGGTAGATGTCTCCGAAGGAACCTCCTCCGACACGCTTGGTGATGCGGTATTTCTGTTGTGATCAGTCGTGCCCAAATGCAGCAACAGATACGGAAGAAGGCGTGTGCCGATGCAGACAAGTAGAGTGTGACGAGTGAATGGAGGGATATGGGTGGGCATGTCGGTGTGAGTTTGAGGGAGTGCGTGGGGTGTTGTTGCTGATGATGAAGCGAGATTACTCAAGTCCGTTGCTGATGTCCTTGCTGCTGCTCTTGTTGCTTTTCGTGCCCGCTTGCAGATTCCTGCCTCGCAAAACACGCGCAGAGCCGCGCAAAAAGGCAGCAACAACGCTCCGCGCAAAAGCCACCGTCTTTGTCGTCGGCTTTGTTCGCGCCTTTGTCAAACACGGCAAACAATCTCCGTTCCAAAACAAATCCACGCCATGGTCGGCGCAAACGCTGCACAGTTATCGCCGTCGGTGTCGTTGTCGTCGTGGACGTACAGAGATGGATGATTGCATCTTGTCGGTCTGTGTTGTTGGATGATGCTTTGGGTTGTGTTGCAAGTGTGCTGAGTGGGGAGGTGGATGCCTTCTTTGCTCCTCCTTCCTTGTCCTCTTTTTTTGGGGGTCCTGTCCGTCTGTGTCTGTGGCTGTGTTGTCTGCCCCTTGCTTTTCTCTGTTCGTCGGATTGTGTCCTCGCACAGATCTACGTGCAAACAAGCAAGCGACGCAAAAAACTCTCCAACAGCGAAAGAGTGCACAGTTGTGCGTGTTGCTGTTTTTTCTGCGTGCTTTGTCATACACGCAGAAAAGACGTGCAACTGCACGCAGATGTCACCTTTTCGCGATGACACACACAGGCACAAGTCCGCGTTACTGGGCAAAAACTCTGCTTTGAAAACACTGCATGCAAGGAAGGATCGGGCGGTCTTTTGGGCGCAGTGTCCCTTCCAGGTTTGGGCGAGAGACGCTTGACGATTGGTTGTGGGTGTCTGCTCTGTGTGACAGCTAATTTTATCCTTATTCCGATACTAATCGTAAAAGTGCGACATCCGGTGTTCTCAACAGAGCCAGAAGGCTGCATCGCCAAAGACCGCATCTACGCAGCAAGACAACCCGGATTTCGCTAAAACGATTCAAGATAATTTTCATTGTCCAATGCACGTCTTCTATTTGTCGCAAATGACGTCACGTCCTGTTTTCTTTCGGGTTCGATCTCCTTCATCTTCGCCAAACGGTCTCCGAGACATGCCATTCCCTTTCGCGGTCACAATCCCCTGTTTAGGAATCTGAAACGGATTCTTCGCCCCCGAATTAGTATCGGCTCTGCGTCTGTCATGTGTACGCAAAGCAGGCGACCTGGCGAATCTGCTCAAAACAACCAACAAACCAAACGAACCAACAAACAACCGCCAAACCAGAGAGAAATGCGAAAAAATGAACTCGACCATGGCGCTTGTCTGGTGGGATGGCGAACGGCATCTCTGATCGTCGTGGATGAGTGCTCGCGGAGTACCAATACCAGCTACTTGCGGAGTATCTGTCTTGGAAGCAAGCCAATGAAATCAACTTTCGACTCCACCAAACACACCCAGTGCATTATTCAGCGTCATCAACAACGAGGATAGCGATAGCTGGAGGCACAACCGCGTGGAAACACGATGAGGGAGATACCCAAGCTGCAGACTTTGTGCTTGCGCGTCGTGGGTTCGCAGGCATGCAGCGCGGAGAAGACGTTCGCGCGCAAGGCAGATGGCACCCTGAGTTCGGCATCCAAGCTCCTGCGCAGCTTCCACAAACGGCCATGTCCACGCAATCAGCTCAGGTCCAAAGTGACATCATCAGACGGCAATGCCGAGCATGGTGAAAGTTTTGGTTACGGCAATGAAATTGATGTTGGAAATGAGGGGGGCAATGGCGACGATAGCCATCGCAATCAAGATGGCGCATCTGCATCTGCCAATCAAGGTCCTTCAATGAAACAGGAATCGTCGTCGTCACCAGCAACATCTTCCGCAACATCTGCTACATCACCAGCGGATCAGGTCATGATGAACCGCACTCCTTGCATCGGAAAAGGATCCGCACGACGCGAGCAGGCCAACGAGGTGGATTTGAACCATCCCATCATCGGAACGCGCTTCATTCCCAACTACGACGCCATCGATCCGGAAGTCCGGGAATTGAACCAATCCAACATTCCATCCCAGAATGGCGGCAGCAACAGCAGCAGCAACAGCAAGGACCACACCCTCGTCATGGAGTACGGCAACCCGGTCCTCGATTGCTTGCAATCCTTCATCGATTCGTTGGTGGAATTGGGACGCATGGACGATGCGAGGCTGGGCGTCAACTTCTGCAAGGAGTGGAAGGCCAACGTCATGCTGGCGCATGGTCACAAGCTTCCGCTGCGATTGGCGGGCGTCGTCGAGGAGACGGAAGACAGCAAGGGTGGAAAGAAAAAGAGCAAAGCCCAGGCCGCAGCCAGCGCCTTGTCGCGGCCCATTCGCAAGAAGAGACGCAGAACCCCAACGGGAACGGACGCCACGCCCTCTTCACCTGCCAACATGGGCGGCATCAGCAACAACGCCATGGTCACGTCGCCGATATCGCCTGACAAGAAGGACGACTCCAGCCGCATCGAGGACATCGATGCCAAGGGTGCCTTCGGTGCTTTGTCGTTGCACAACTGCACGCTGCAACGCGACACCATCAATGCCATGGTCGCCAGCGGGATGGGCATCAACCTCACCGTCATCGACTTCAGCGGCGTCCAGGGCCTCAGCGATGACATGATGAACCACCTGCTGCCCCACTGCTCCAACCTGCGTCGCCTATCCATCAAGAATTGTCGCAGACTCACGAAGGAGAGCATCGCGTTGATGGGCATCTACCAAACCCAACTGCAGTGCCTGGACATCGGCGGGTCCTACAACATCCTCCCGGTCGATCTCATCAACCTCTGCGTCGCCACGCTGCCGCGCATGGAGGAACTGCACGCCAGCGGGTTGGCCTGGACCAACCCGCTGGTGCATCGGCTGTGCGGTCTGCACCCCTGGAAGGCGCTGAGCCTGGGTTTCACGCAATTCCTCACGGCGGGACCCTTGCGCGATGCCCTGCTGCAGGTCGCCAGCTCCCTGCAATCCATCTCGCTGCCGTTCTGCGAGAAGCTCGTCGACAATGCGTTGATGGGCGTGCTGGGGCGCAATCTGCCGCACGTCGTTTGCTTGGATGTGCGCGGCAACAGCAATCTGAATTCTCTGACGGGATGGTACGATGGACGTGCCTCGGCGACCATGAAACCGCAAGCCTTGTCAGTGCTGGCGCGGTATTCCAGCATCACGAAGCAGTCGGTGGAAGAGACGAAGCGCATCCATCCCATCGAGACATCGACGTTGATATGCTCGTTGGATGGGACCGGCATAGGGATTGGGGTGTTGCGGTGAGACACATATGTACTGGAATATAACATAATACAACAATACTCTCTCTCTCTGTCTGTCTCTGTCCAGAGAGAAATAGTAGAATAGTATCATACTACCCATGGCAGACATAACGATGCGCGCTCGCAGCTCAGTCCCAGGAGTTCCTTTGGTCCATTGGATGAGACTACTCCAGGCCGCATGACGGCTGGCCATCGCCCTTCCGTGAAGCATTGCTTGTTTGTACTCAATGATAGTCCGCAAAGTACAACACGATCCAGGGCGTACAATCCATCATCACTGGCTGATGACGTTGTCGTGAGCACATGAGTCACGTTCCCTACCAACCAACCAAAGAAATGATTTTATCGACGTCACGTTCCCGTGAGAAGCCCAAGATTCGATTGCGTGGTTCGTTGCTTCGATCCACGCGCCTCGTCACTCGAAAGGGAGAACCGGGCCAAGACGATGCGCTTCCACAAGGGCTCACATTTCTCCCGGCGTGCACTTTCACAATAATATTGTATTAAAATAATATTACAACAAGAGTAAACAAGCTCGATGATCACACTCGCTGTCTCCATTAGCACATAAAATAAACCAGACGAAAGGCATTGCCTTCAACACCAAGAGCACCAACGTCACAAAAAGCATAATCACAACCACCAAGATGATGAATCTTCGTCATCCTTTGGCACTGCAATTGGCCCTCATCCTTGCGGGCCGGTTGTGCTTCTCTGCCCGTACTGCACAGGCAGCCGCGTGGATGCCTGCGTCCACCCAACACAGACTTCGAATCCAACCTTTCGACACTGCACCGCGTCAGACAACCACAACGCACGGCTCGACAGTTGAAGCCATTCCCACCATCGCCACCATCACTACACTCACACCTGCAAACGATCCCATTGCTCACGACCCCATTGCTCACGACCACCACAATTCGCCCTACGAGTACAGCGCGGAAGTCGTCGGAGGAGGACGATTCGGTTCCTTCTGGTCGTGCTACGGCACCCCTGATACCGACGAGGACTTGGGCATGGGCCTGCCCATCGTTACGCCGCGTGGCGTCGCTCCCGGTTCTCAAACGGCCCCAGGATGCCCCATCTACGTTGCCACACCCGGAGGCGACGCATGGGAAGATGTCTACGCAAACACGGACGCGTCGAGACGCGAGGATCTCGTGTTGCTGGGCAACGGGATCGCACCGTGGAAGTTCGCCGACGCCACCGTTTGCATCCCGCATTACGCGGTCGTGCAGATTTGCAACACGACGTCGCATCAACATTACGGCGTGGGCCATGAGCAGTACATGGTCGGGACCAGCCCGGTCTCGCCGCCGACCTACGTCTACGGCAAACACGCTGACGCTGTCAGTGCCGTGCTCAATCGCCATGGCGTTCGGACAGAATCCATTCAGTGCTTCGATGACGTGCGCGTGGCCGCCGCGGTCAAGCTCATGTGGGCATCCCTCTTGTGGATATTCTGCCACCTCACGACGCCCTCTTGCACCATCGGCGAGGCTCATGAAATCCATCGTGATCAGATCGAGCAGGTCGTGGAGGAGCTCCTTCCTGCTCTCGATCTCTGGCATCGACTTCGCTCGGAGGAAGACGGTGACGGTGACGAAGGCAGCGACAACCAAGTGCAAAGCAAGGAGGCCATCATTTCCTACCTTGAGGCATATTCCAAGTCAGTTGGCAGCGCAGTGCAGAAACTGGATCTGGATGCGGTGGAGATTGCATCGCGCAACGGATTCTGGTTGAAACACCAGGCGCTGCTGCAGGAGGAGGCTCGTAAGAATGGCGATTCAAGCGTGAAGGATGTCCGTCAGACTCTCCACTTCCAGCTTGTCGAGCAGGTGGCCGGAAAGGAAAAGACCGATCTGATCATGAAAGAAATCGGCCTGGATGCCGACAGCGCAAACAACAACGATGCCATCGCCACAGCCGTCCACGACACCCCCTCTCGGATGGTGAAGCTGCCAGGCACACAGTTGCGGTTGTCAGCAACATCAACTCCAGAAGCAGAACATACCAACGGTGATAGTCCACAACAGGATTCGCATCCTACACCACGGAACATTGTCGTCGTTGGTGGCGGCATCATGGGAGCTTCTGTTGCCATGCAGCTGGCTCGGTTGACCGCGACTGCAGAAGCCGGAACCAACTCCATCGGCAACGTGCGCAAGACCACGATCACAGTCGTCGACCTTGCACCAACCACGCAGGACCACGCCACGGTCGGACGCCCCACACGCGCATGGCTCCATGCCAGCGGCAAGACCACCAAGCACTACCAGCGGATGAACCAGTGGGGATTGCAATCCTGGAAGGAAGATCCGGCGCTGCGCAAGCTGCCATCGTGGACCGGCAGTCTCGCCCGATTTGCAACCCCCAACGATGACCAGACCGATGCGGATGGCTCCTCCGCTGGCCCTTTGCCAGCATTCCTCACGGATGGTGGATACGCCGTCGAAGGCCCGCTGACAAAGGAACGGTTGCGAGAACTGAAACCAATCGCGGACTGGAACATGTCAGGACAACAGGAAGTCTCTGCCACAGACGAGACAGACGTCTACTACTTCGCCGACGAAGGTACCGTCGACCCAGATGCGGCCGCTCGAACGTGCCGCGACGAGGCCGAATCCTTGGGCGTCGTCTTCCTGAAGAATTGCGACGCCACAGGATTGGTGTGGAGCGACCGCATCGAAGGCGTGCAGTGCGGACCCTACGATCGCGTGCTGCCAGCTGATGTGGTCGTCGTGGCCGGTGACGCGGCTGGTGCCCTCGGCGATCTCCCTCAGGATGGATTGCCCGTCGTCGGCTACTTGTCCAATGCAGATGGCTCCGGGAACAGCGGCGTGTATTCGTTGGTGAACCATTCCGGCGTGACGCTAGGTCCGTTGTTGGGTTCCATGGCCGCCGTCGAAATCCTGCGCAACGTCCAACTGGATGTCCTGAAAAAGTACCGGCCATCGCGCTTTGGCAAATAATGACATGGATGGTGCTGCAGAGTGTGTCGTAAAGTATTATTACGCTACAATAAAAAATAGAGTGAAGTATGCATGTTATGTCATTTCTGTAGAGTTGAATGAAATGAGCCAATGGTATTGCGGATGGAGGCTGTTGCGAAGAAAAGAAGTACAGAAATTGAAATTTGCTATTTTACTGTGCGTGGCATCGCGAGGGCGGCGCTGGCGTGCCGGATGGTGCGGCTACACCATGTTGAAAACAATTGTGGCAATATGATATATGTATGCGAAGGTACGCGACTGGACTATCCCCGTGGTTTTTATACGGATGGATTGGTTTGACCATCGTCGCCCTCCATGATGTCATCGACGGCATTCTGCAGCTCCCTCATTTCCTCCTCGCTGAGCGCTTCCGGATCCTTGATCTGTCCGTTGATGGGTCCCACAGGGTATCCCATCTGCGTGGGACCTCCGCTGAGGCTTGGGGCGTAACCGTCCAGGGAGTAACCGTAGGAATCCATGGAGATCATGCTGGCGGCGTCGTTCGGCGCGGAGTCGTTGGTGGTGGGCGTGTAGCGCTTGGTTGGTTGTATCCCCGTGCTCTGGTTGTAGTAGGCCGTGAGGCTGGTGGAGATGTCCTCCGAGATGACGGACTCCGGGTAGTCCGCCGTGGGGCGGATCTCGCGCGGTGGTTCCGCCGTCTGGTCATCCGCGACGGGCAGTCCGATCTGATCCGTGGCGCTGACCTTCGGCTTGGAGGGTGATCTGCCATCGAGGTCGTCGGTTTCGCTGCGCGTTCCGGAGCTGGTCTTGTTGTTGCTTCCGTCGCTGCTTCTGTTGCGGCCGCGCGCTGCGACGAAATCATCCTGACGTCGCTGGTCGGAGCGGTAGGCCCAGAGCACGGCGAAGAGGAGGAGGGCGAAGGCGAGGCAGGCAACGACGATGGCGATGATGATGATCATTTCGAGGTTGTCAGAATCGGAGGCTGGTTCGGATGTATCGTTGTCGCCGCCGTTGGCAGGAGTGATGAAGGCTCGCACGTCCACGACGGCTGGGCCCAGGCCGGTGTCGAGCGATGCGGCCTGCAGCAGGGACAGCAGCTGCGAGTCGTCGAGGAAGGTGGCGCGCTGGATGACCTCGACGAGCTTGGGATCCACGGGGTCCGCGTTGTCCTTGCGATTCCAGAGGGTGGCGCCGGTGAAGGAGGCCACGTAGAGCTTGGCCCTGTCGGAGCCATCGCCCTGGAGTCTTCGCTGCGCATCGCTGTGGCGGTCGCTGTGGCGCAACCTCCTCCTGGAGGCGACGGGCTTGTCCAAGGCGACGGCCTGGAACTCCACCTCGTCGGGGGAGATCTGGTTCTTCGCCTTGGCCCTGAAGCTGTCATCCATCCAGTCGCTGACGATGTCGCCCAGCGTGATGATGCTGACATCGTCCCTGTCCGACGTGATGGCCAGCTGCACATCGAAGGGGACCAGGTCCACCAGCGCTGTGCGCACTCTGCCGCTCTGCAGGTCCCGCGTGGCCGTCTGGCTCTCCACGTTGGTTTCGACATTGGTTTCAACGTTGGCGTTCGCATGTGATGCGGCGCTGCTCATTGACGGAGCAACGGCAACCGCCAGCAAAGAGGTCATCCAGCTGCGAATCTGCATCTTGCGTATAATATAAAATGTGTGACTGTGCTGAGTGGTATGCGCTCCGAATCGATCTCCGAAATGAAGTCAAAGGCGAAGAAAAGCAGAGTGAGGCTTTTCTGGTCGGCGAGTTGCGAGTTATGATTCCTCGGATGCAAGTTGGTCTTGCTCGCTCTTTTTGCTCTTTCGCTGTCCAATGTGCGCAGAACTGCTTCGTGTTTGTGGCTGTCGAGATTGGTCCAACGCAAGTCCTTGCGCTATACTCTATTCTGGAGTAGAATCTCGAGGGGCAACGAGAGAGTGCTTGTATGGATGTTACGGAGCTTTCGGCGCTTCGTTCGATCGTTCGTTCGTTCGATGGCACGTTCGATGGTTCGTTGGTTCCTTCCTTCGCTCAACTCGGTTGTGCTGTGTCAGTGTCTGCAGTTGTGCTCAACTTTCTCTCTTGTGCGCTTCGGAGTCGTTCGTTCACTTTCGGAATGCTTGTCGATGTCGTTCTTGTTGGAAAATGGCAATGACGATGGTGGATGGATGGGTGGATAGAGATGGATGGATGGAGATGGATGGATGGGCAATGCCTCGTTGGATGGTGGTGTGTTGGTGTTGTGATCGATCGTGCGTTGTGGCTGCTCACAGTCCAAATGTCCAACTTTGGTGCCTGTCAAGTTGCGGAGTGTGTTGTGGCGTCGCGATGTGTGTTGCGTTGCGTTGTGTTGCATTCCGTTGCGCACTTCGCTCTGCTCTCGCCCTGTCTCGTCTTGCTTCTCCCATCGGTTTCTGTTGCGCTTGGATCGCGCTGTTCGTTGTTTCTTGTGTTTGTCTGTCGCAACGATTCAAATGCGAAAAACTTTCCGCTTCCATCCCACTGGCATGCCACCAACAACGGTTTGCGCAACTCACAAGATCCGTGTGGTTGGGTCCAACGAATTTGGCAGGCATCCACAACCTTCACACACGAATGCAACATAAAATGTCACATAGGTGATGCTCCGCGCGTTCCGCCACAAAGTTGGTGCTGCTCAACATGTGGGTTGGACATGTGCATCCAATGCACCATTCATGACTGAAGCCACATTTGCGCGACTATCCATGTGACACAAAGTTTTACACATGTTTCTCGGCATCTCACTTGTGGGGCAACAAATCTGTCCAAAAAATTTGGTTTGGAGAATTTTGGGGATTGTCGTAAATTGTTGGTAGTCGCACGAAACTCCTCGACTGAAACGATGAATTTGGTTCACATGTCTCTTGATTCAATGGGATAGACTTGTTGAACGCGTATCGCAGATGGACACATCGGTTTGAGGAAAGAAAGGAGGCAACACCCAGAATCTATATCTACCATAGTAATTTTATGTCTCAAAATAAGTTTAACTTGCTTTCCATTTCTCTATTACTCTCTATGGCGAACTCTCTGTCTAGAGAGGGCGATTGCGTGGTCACGAATGATGCGATCACTCCATTCCCGTGTTTTCGACAACTGTGATCAACTTTTTCATGTGTTTCAATCAGTCCCGAGAATTCCGATCCATTCACAGATCATCGATCCCGTTGATTGATTCGCTTGATTAGATCCATCTAAGTGACAGAAACTAGAATTGGAAGAAACCACGCAGGCGACGAGAATATGACATTGCACCACATCCTACAACGAGAACAAGCTTGGCGATGTTCCATGCTGTATTACGGCTTGGAATGCACGTATTGGTGTCAATTCGTCCTTCTCGTTGCTGTGGAACATGTCGGGGAAGAGCGATTTCGGTCCCTGCGATTCGTATCGCTATGTTGAACTTCATGCAGAGGTCTTGTGCCTTGCAGCAGAGATCTCGTTCACACTCGCTTGTACGGCGGAGGTCTTGACACATCATGATTGGTGGTTCGGGGCATGTGTATGGCTTTGTATGTGCGACTTTGTGTCTGTATGTCTGAAAGCACGACAGAGTGCAGGCGTTTGCCGCATCCGAAAGGGACAATGATCAATTTTGGTGCGCCCTCCATACCAGTATTCATCTTGGTTGCCGAATCCTCTGTTCTATCTTGTCTCCCATTCGTTTGTGTGAATGGTCGGCATTCAATGGTGTTGTTGAATGTGGATGAGTCGCAGCCATGAGCAATCGTCGATGACCACCAGTCCATCATGAAGTGCCGTCCGTTCGATCATTCTCTCTCTCTCTCTCTCTCTCTCTCTCTCTCTGCAGACAAGACACGTGATCGATGGTTCGAGACATGCAGACAAGACATCATTGGGTGTGTTGAGCATCCGATCATGTATGGCAATCGAGTTGCGGAAACCTGTGGCATTCGATACAATGTCAGGTAGCCAGAGATCTTTGTCTGCTCCCAAGGCAGATCTCTAGAATCAGTCACCTCTTGACGTTGAGAGGAAACGAGGTTAAAAAGAGCACAACGGGTATGTTGATGTTGATCGGATCACTGCACAGGTCCGATGATTGAATGCTTGTATCGCTGAAACAGGCACAACTTCCTTGGCACAAGAAAGGAGATAGGTGCATCTTAATAACGTTGCATGTACTCATACTACTTAGGCGAGTGCAACAAGAAGCCTTCAGTCTGGCGTGGAGGATCAAATGGGTGGCTAAGATTAACCGTGCCGGCATCGTGAACACGTCTTTTTCGCAAGAACTTGCTTGCTCCCTGCATGCTTGGCAATATCCCATCAGATTTCTTGTGATGTCATCTTGGGTGGACTGTCTGAACAACACTTTGCAACAAGACGGTCTTGGTACTATTAATAGCTTGCTCCTGACATACGAAGACTACGACTACTCGTACTGGTAGTTCTCACAACTATTGTGCGTCTTGACGCTCAGGACACCCATGGCATTCATCCCCGTGAGGTCAAGATGATGGTGGTACCGATGCATATATATTTGTATAGGTTCGTATGTGTTCGTTGGTGAACCGGTCAATCAGCCATCATCTGCATTCACAACATCGTCTGACGAACTCCGCAAGATGTCGTTGATGTCAGAGATGACTCCATTCTTGACGGACTCGTCTGTACCCGCGCAGCCCGCCAAGCGATGAAGGTGGATACTGGTGAAAAGATGAATCGGTGGCGATGTGGAGCAGAAAATCGAGACTCGTGATTCCAACTCCTGTGTTTCATCAATACCATCTTCGTCTGCGGCCATCGCCTCATCTCATGTCTGTGACTCTGTGCGAGGAGGTGGATCCATCAGCTCACCTGCCGTTGATCATCAGGTTCCTGTTCGTGGCTCGCACAGACGCAGACATCCATTGTTCTCTCTCGCCATCGTCGCTTTGGCTGGCGGTGATCGCGAAAGGTAGAAAGACGCTTTGAGCAGTCTTCGTTGAAGTGTTTACTGCACGAAGCGTTGTGACATGAACTGTGTGAGGATAGAATTGTCATTCGGGAAAAAACGGTACAGGCTTGACGAACGCGACAGTATCAATTATGAATATCGTTAAGTAACACAGTCTTGATGATTCGACCTTTGGTAGTCACAAACTGCACGGTTTTGGCACCTACAGCCAATCAAAAAGTGCTCAGCGTCGCGCAACCATAATCTCGGCTATTGCTTGTTGTGCACATCCCTTGTCCACCAGATAGCGTTTGTCGCTCGTGGTCGCTTGTTCCTCACTTTTGTTTCCGTCGTTGTCCTCTCGACCCGAAACACCGTAAACCATCTCACATCAAGCGCACGAGCGTGGTGCCTGTCCACAGAAGTCTCTCCTTCATCCCACAATTTCAAAAGCCGAGCAACTGAAACCGCAACAAATACCAAGACAACAATCCACAGCAACTTACATCAACTCACAGCATTACAATAACTCACAACATTACGACAATGCCAGCCGCACGCAATACCACACAGTTCGAACAGATCATGATGCCCACCAGCGAAGAGATGCCACTCCCAAAGAACTTCGCACCAGGCCCAACCCACGTGGTCTGCATGAGAGGCAATCTGTTCTGGGAACACAAGGGCAACCAGCTGTACCGCAACCTCATCAAGGCAGCGATCCCGCAGTACAAGCTCGCGAGAAACCGCATCGAAAAGAGCCGCATCGTCTCGCAGATCATCGAAAGTGTCTACTGTGGCATCACGCCCGGCGGATTCATCAAACGATCGCGCGATGGCATGTCTTGGATGGCGTGCACGAACGACTTCGTTCGGGAGAAGATCGGCCAGAGTCTCAGAGATGGCCTGCACGGACGCTACAAGTCCAGCACAAAAGCCAAGAAGCGCCGTTGCAAGGAGCTCAAATTGAAGCTGAGCTCCAACTTGGAAACGATCGTGAAGTCCAGACAGTACGTCAGCGACGCGATGAAGTTCCTGTCACGAAAGGTCGAGATCGAACAGCCAGCAAACGACGACGATTTTCACAAGATCTTCCTGCAAGCAAACAACTGCCTGCTGCAATCCATCAAGTCGGACACCACGATACTTCCCGAATACACATCGCTGTGCTCGAACAAATAGAGCGGCAGCCCTTGCGCGCTTGTGAAGGGATCAACCGCAGGCAGCGAAGAGGACTCATCAACCATTGAACATAGCTAGTATATTATACATGATTGTACCATTAACACACACTGTATTACTACACATACTCCAAAGCGTACCCGTCCAATGATCGTAAAGCTTGCAGAGTAGAGTACAGATGTGCTCCGAACACACCGCGACACGGCAGCGCACTGCATGATCGAAAGCCCTGCGCGCCTTCATTCATGTCATCTTGCGCTGTCGTCGTCGTCGACATCGTCGTCGTCGTCAGCACCATTGCTCAGATGTTGCCCCGCCGAGCAGAGGTATCTTTCCATCATCGCAGTCGCCAACGTCAAGATTCGATCATCAATGTCGTGACGCAGGAACATCAACGAAAGATCCAAAAGAGATGGGAATCAACAACGCTGCACCTCTTTCATTCGTGCGGATGGATGCTGGCATTGGTGAATGAGGGGTGTTCTTCTTCTCACAAGAATGCACTCCCATTGCGCCCCTTGCGTATCCAAACGACTCGTCATAGTCGCCATTGCTTGCGATCGTATCTTGTGACCGGCGATGAAATGCGATCCAGTCTCACTGGTACCACCTGAAAAATTGTCGTCATCGATTCCCGTGCAACGGATCCCGTCATTCCTACGCGTACGTGCTCCTCGAAATGGTTGATGCTGCAGATTGCTCACTGGTTCTGCGAGTTTGCGGGTGGTAGCGATTCAACAGCACGTGTCCGAGTCCCAACCCAATGGAGTATGTAGCGATTCATTGACGGTTCAGCGAGAGGTCCTCCTTCTGAGATCCACAATCAGACGTGGGTGATCTTCATCGACGTTCCACAAGTCACAGACTCCGGTCGACGTCCACGGGTCCACGCAGATCGCCGCGAAACTTGCCCACCACCCGGTCATTCCCATTCCCACCATCGTTGACCATCCACACGACTCCAGAGATCTCTGCCGCAATGACGCCATCCCGGCCACGCGTCGGATCGGCCTTGATGAAGCCCTTGTAGATGTACCTGCTGCCGGCCTCCTTGATCTTCCATCGCGCAGATAGCTGCACGGCACCGCGGCGGATTTCGGATGGTTTGGTGAGCCAGCGTCCGGAGGATCGGTTCGTAACGATCGTGGTCGGTACGGACGATTCTCTTGCGACGCTGCCCCGGGCGTCTTGGAATGTGCACGTTGTTTCGATCGCCATCGTGCCCTTGTTCGGTTCATCGGCGAATCCAGAAAAGGTGGCGATGGATGTGCAAAGCTGCGTGGTCTTCTCTGTCACCTTGGGCCGTTTGCCATTCGTGCCGACCGCCATTTCGGACAGCGCTTGCTTCACTCTGGGATCGTTGACGTCGCGTTCTTCAATGATCCGCCATTGCGTGCCTCTCATGCTCTTCAGCACCATCGCGTCCGACATTTGTTGAGCCTGCGTTTGCATTGGCATGTTCCCAGAGACTGCCGGAGACGAAGCTGCGTCAATATCCGTGCTCACGCTCGAACTCGTTGCTGCATTTCCGCTGATGCCACCAACATCTGGAGATATCAGCATCGACGATCCAGCCAAAAGCCGCATCAACGACTCGCTTTCGTCCTGTGCGTTTGGCGAATGAAGATGATGTTCGAAACCGCTGAACGCAACGCCGCGACGCAGGGTGGCATGGTGTGACTGCAGCTGAACCCGAGCGTATTGCGGCAGATCTCCATGGACAACCGCGTCGTGAATCGGTAGCGCGAGCCCGTCGCAACAGATGTGCCGCGGCGATGCCAGAAGAGTCGCGATCACGACGGTGACGACGACCAACTTCATGAATTTGATTGGCATGCAACACAGATCGACATGGTCTTCCATCCTGCTGGGCTCTTCATGTTTAATGCCGCTCAAAGGGGATCTCGGACTGCGTTGGTGCGTGTCCTTGGTTGGTGGAGGAGAGGAGATGTTGATCACATCCAAGGGGAGACATGGCGTTCACAATTTCTCGCGCGCAGTTGTCTACCACGAATGATACAGAGAGTCGACCAATCCGACCACAATCTCAAGAGACGCGCCAAATCCACCAGGATCGATGTGCCTGACGTAAGTTCGTTGTCAACAAGAGGGAACCACAATGCTCATTCTCTGCCAAGAGACATACTGCCACCGCAATCGCAATCAAGCATCGCAACCATCTTGCGAGGACAGTGCCACAGCAGCAGCCAAATCATGCTCTCCAACCTCGCAGCCTCCACATTGCGCAGGAGCGTGACATGCGCCGCGCGACGATGCGTCGTGACACGCAGCCTGCATGTCGAAAAACGGCTGAAAGAGCTCGGCATCGAACTGCCCCCACCGTCGTCGCCGCGCGCTAATTACAACATCGTGTGCCATGCTTCCGGTAACATGATGTACGTGTCGGGCCATCTGCCATTCCAACCGGATGGTACCTTGATGACGGGACGCATCGGAGAGGGCGGTCGCGACAAGGATTATGGATACGAAGCGGCCCGGCATGCTGGCCTCAACATCATTTCGACCTTGAAGGAGCAGCTGGGGGATCTGGACCGCGTGGAGCAGGTCGTTAAGGTGCGAGATTGTTGATGCGTGGGCTTGTGAAAGAGCGTCATCCTCACCAGCGCATGGGTGGAGTTGCACCGCGTTGGATGGATGGAACGTGGTTGGCCTGAATCGGATCCAACCGAACTGGTTTCGGAAACAGATGCAGAGAAGCTGAAGAAACAGGACATCAAGATTTGCAACTCAGCTGGGTGTGGGTGGACTGCCATGGATGGATGCTGCCAGGTCGTCAATGTGACTGGATGTGGATGCGAATGTGAACAACCGGAAGGAATGATTTCTGAGCAATGAAGCTCTGGTCAACTTACAAGTGGCAGCTCACATTGCGTCCCATGCTACTGCATCCCTTTTCTCCACTCCCACGCTCTATCTTCTCAAACCATGCATGCAAAAAGCAGATCTTTGGCATCGTCCAATCGACCGATGAATTCAAAGAGCAGCACTTGGTCATGGACGGTTGCTCCGATGTCATCATGGAGGTCTTCGACAAGCCCGTTGGCTACCATGCCAGATCAGCGATCGGAACCAGCACGCTGCCAATTGATATCTCAGTCGAAGTGGAAGCCATTGTTCAAATCAAACCGGAATAGAGCAGGTCGGAGCATCAGAATGCCGACTCCACATGGCCGCAGGATGGTGACACTTTTCTCAACGAACACGAATGGGCGAACCGACGAGCGCATGATGCACACGACGGAAGTCGCACACAACAAAATATTAGAGAGAATCTCAGCATACGGCTCACCGATACCATTACGCACGAGATAGCAACAGTTTTACTCTACTATTCTGATCTGTTGGTGCGCGGCCTCGCTCCATTTGGCGGATGCCTCTAATTTTTGCGTGATGATACTCTTAATCACGGGACTTGGATCCAATCGTGTTTCACAATGGTGTCAATTCGTCGATTTCTGTGATCTTCTTTTGACAACGCGCGACGGTCAGCATCGTTGTCATCAATGGAGGAGAGGTTTGGAGGTTGGTGACCAACGCAACGGCACCGCATGACATGACATGAGATGAACGCGATGAAGGAGACGACGATGATAGGCAACGATGGATGGAACAGTTCTTGTCATCAACATGGCCTTCCCTGCGCGAGGGTGCGAATACTGAAGGTGCATTGAGCCGTCTGTGATAGCTGCATCACCCATGCCGTTCAACATCTAAGTTGCGTCAAGACCAGATGATGAGACGAACATCTCCGCTCTGACCAACCGCATCGACGATGGACTACCCGAGTGTCCCGACATCAAGAGGAGTTGGGTTTTGTTGTGATGCTCCCAACATCAGGTTTTGATGCGAAGGAATCAAACACAACCATGCGTATGGTATGAGTACGAGTACGAATGCGAACGGAAAGAGGGGTGCACCATACCACAATCAAACAAGCATGGAGGACGTAACCACAGACACACTCATTTCAATCGTCAACTCATAATCTGCACAAACGGCAAACCCGAAACGCAGGTGCGAGCAACCACAGCAAGTAAGGCCATCACTCGCCCATCAAACACTGCCATCGCCACCACCATCACCATCACCACCACCAAACAACAACTCCCGACAAACATACCTGCCATACAAGTAAGCCATCCTGCAAGATGTCATTCAGTGCAATTGGGGCCGGCGGAGCCTCTGAGAAAGTGCCACACACCGAGTTCTGGTTCCTCAAGACGGTCAAGAACGATGGGTTCCATGAGGTGAAGAAGAAAGTCCTGCAAAATTCCGGTCCCATGAAATTCATGGCCTTTGTGGGAGAGATGAAGTCTCTGTGTGATAAGGATTCTAAATTCAAGGATGCGCTCGACGAAGCACTCATGTCCGTGAAGAATCCTTGGGGCTACAACAACTTCTTCCAAAAGTATAAAGGCGAGGATGCACGGATGAGGGATATGTCGGAGAGGATCTATCGTGCCATCAAGCTTGATCCACTCTTCAAAAATCCCGAGTTCTGGGACATAGACTTGAGTCCACGGAAGGTGCAAAAAATGATAGCATTGACGCTCAAAGCAAGCAAAGGTACTAGCACAATAGATGAAACGATCATCGACGACATCCGAAGTGCCAGGATGGACGCAATCAAGACCATGACAAACCCCCCTCTTGAGGGGGCCGCCAAGGCGATATGGAGCGAGTCGATTTTATTTGTGGTCCGTGGGAAGTCTTTGAACCCACTGCACCGATGGCTCACCGACCCCCATAATGTGAAGATCGTTTGCACACTCAACCCCTTTTCCGAGATAAACGACGCCGTGCTCGACGTGCCGCTCCCGGTCATAACAACCAAATTGGATCAAGTTTATGCGAGTATCTCCAAGGACCGTCTTCGTCGCTTATTCTGCGATCCATGCCACGCCAACAACCAGAAGCTCTCGGCATTCTACATCGGCGATCTGGCTTTTCGACACAAGGGCAACACCAACGCCCTCGGGACAGCCTATGTTCCAGATGGTGAGAACGAAGCTGGAAGCAGCGATCTCGTCCTTGTGTGTCAGGAATCGAGGGTACGACTCTGTCGGAAAGATACCCATGATTGCCGCAACTCCCAACATTATTTGTCACACCTTTGGATATTATTTGTCACACCTTTGAATATTACACATTCCACCCACGACACGAATCACACGGGAATGACCTCAGTCTTACCAAGAAAACAAGCCTGTCCTCTGTGAACAAAGAAAAGGCCACGACATCTAGATCAAAGTGAAGGAAGATGATGACCGACACATTGATGATCACCCCATCTGGAGATCATGGCACGTGTCACCCAGGGACTAGAACAACTCAGAAAGGGCATCATCCATGACACCAAACATGACACCAATCGTAAAGTTCGGTGTCAAGAGATCAAGAGCGAAACGCAAGACTGTGGAATCGTACCGCAGGGAATGTAGAATAAGGATATGCACGACGAGGTGCATGGAAAGAATACCTACGGATATGCACGACAATGTGCATGACAAAGGATGCCTGCGGATACGATCTCACGTATGCAAGCGATGATTCATGATGAGATGCATGAACGCAACAGTATAACGCGATGCTGCTGTAAGAGATGCTACATGAGAAACGAAAGGCAAAGGAGCTGAAGAGAATGAACTCACAGTTCTGAATAGTACGGTCTAACAACGAATTAGGTCTTACTAACACTAACCCCGGATTTCCAACACGTTTCGAAACGTTACGATTGAAATCCTACGTTTCCATCATCACCAACACAGCAACAAACGACTCTCACCATCATCACCATGACGTCCTTCCTCGGTAAGACCGATCGTTACATGATCATGTTCGACGGCAAGCAATCCTCCTGGAAAGCTTGGAGTGCGAAGTTCCTCGCCCGCGCCAACCGCAAGGGTTATGGAGACTTGTATCTCAAGGACTTGGATGAAGTGGTTGTGAAGACCGAAGCCTTTGACCCCTCTCCTCTCGCCTCCATCGTGGGAAGCGAAGAGAAGAAGCTTAAGGCCTCGAAGTTATCTGCCATGTCTCCCGACGAGAAGGCGGAGTACAAGTTGGCTCTGGCCAAGTACGCGTTTGAAGAACTGACCATGGCAATCAACCATGAAACTACCAAAGGCGATGTCGCCTTCATGGCTGTGTTGGGATGCGAGAGCAACATCTACGAGGGAGGAGACCCTCGTAAGGCGTGGAAGGCTCTCGAGCGCATCTACGAGCAACGTACTGCGCCAATGAAGGCAAAGTTGTTGGCTCAACTCAACGGGATGCGATTGAAGAAAGGCGAACACCCGGATACCTTCCTCACCGAAATGGAGGTGATCCGTAACCGCCTCAAGCACGCGGGAGTTAACATGGACATGGAGCTGTACCACATGCTCGTGCTCAACGCTCTCGGGAGGGACTACGAAATGGATGTGAAGCTCATCGAGCTCAAGTTCGAGAACATCGAAAAGCAGATGACTATCGAAGACATCCGCGAAGCTGTGAGTGCAACCTACGACGCACGTCACATCAAGCAAGGAGGTAGTAAGCGCGAGAACAATAACAAGGAAGAAATGGCTCTCACCGCCACTGGTGGCTTCAAGGGCCACTGCCGCAACTGCGGCGCCTACGGGCACAAGAAGGCTGACTGTCGCTCTGCGCCTAAGAACAAAGGTGGCAAGCCCACGAAGAAGAACAAGAGAAGTGATACTGAGGACAAGACCAAGTTCAACGGAAACTGCAAGTACTGCGGTAAGAAGGGACACAAGATCCTCGAGTGCTTCAAGTTGAAGGCAGCGATGAGAGCAGCCGACGCCGCCAACGTGGCCACCGACGGTATGGACGGAACAGATGACGTCGCCCTCGTGATGGTCGAGGAACCGATGTGGTTACCCGAAGACGCCGCGGCAGACAACGCCGCGTTCGTCGTGGTAGACGAACCCATGTGGATGCCCGCTAGCGACGAAGAAGACGATATCGATCTCGTGATGACCGATGAATCCATGTGGTTGCCCGACGAAGACAAGTCGGCCAACAACGAAGAATTGGTGTGTTTCCCCACCGACGAGCTCGAAAACGACCCCGTTGAGGTCAAAAATGTGACCAACCCAAGAATCGTGACAATCGACGAAATCACGAACATCAAGAAAAACCAAACAACCAACACCACCGACATGGCGCACTACGAGTCGTTCATCGACGACATGGCCCTCGCAACCACCGACGAAGACATGACCGGACTCGACCTCGAAGAAGAGGTCGAGTACTCCGAAGAGGAACGTGAGGCCCACACCCCGAGTGTGTACGGATACTACGGACCCCCAGTTGCTGCAGTTGAGACCATCAACCGCGAGCACTTCCCATCAAGCGACGAAGACGATTACACCGACGAAGACAACCTCTTCGACGGGATCGTCTATGAGGATGAACCCCTCAACGTCGGAGACATCATGGAGAATGAAGTAGCGATGCCTGGAGTCGACCATCGTGTCACCTCCACCATCTACTCTCGAACCGAACCAAGGACTCTGGTCGATCGAATGATCGAGGAGTCGTCCCGCAACGGAGGGAGCACCGCAGGATGGTGCCCGCTGTGTTTTCAGCGCGGCCCTCTCTACGCCATGTGCAAGACCTGCCGTAACTCGCCGTTCCTCATCCAACTGGCAAATCCCCCCGCAAGGGCGGCGCCAGCAACGATCCAAGACATCATGACGCGCCGCCAGAAGCTCTGGACTGCAGGACCTCTGCATGTCGCAATGAGATACTCCCTCAGCAACATGATGGTTGCTGATGAAGTGCGCTCTGAGCTCGCCCTACTGTGCTGCGACGCGGCGCACGCGTATACCGAAGGAGGAGGAGAAAGCCTGAACCCTCGCACGCTCTACTACATGATGCACCGCATCGACGTGTACACGCCAATGCAACTGGTGCAAGCCGTGCAACACATTAACGCAAGGCTTGAGGAGCTCAACCTGCCACCCATCCACAGAGGGCTCATCGACAGCCTGGTCCAGCATGCCGCAGAGATGCTGATGTGGATGCATCATCCAGGAGACCAAGGAGTCCGAGACCCAGAGGAGTTCAACCAGCTCCCCATCTATCGAGCCGCCGATGCCCAACCAGACATGGCTATGGTGATCGGCGACCATCAAGACGCTCAACCAGATATGGCCATGGTGATCGGTGACCTCAACGATGCAAGCGCACTCCGCCACACCATCGCCCCCGACCACCATGAAGCAAACACGTGGTTGGGTGATTCCGGTGCCTCATGCCACCTCACCAATAGCGAAGAGGGGATGATTAACGTGCGAGTGGCCAACCACTCCATCAAGATCGGCAGCGGCCGATACCTCAAGGCAACAAAGGTTGGCGACAAACGCATGGTCGTGATGCAGAAGAACGGGAACCAAGCTACCATCGTGCTCAAGCAAGTGAAGTTCGTGCCCAACCTGTGGGTGAACCTCTTGAGCATCAACAAAGCTCTCGAGAACGGCTTCGACATCAGCAACCAAGGTGTCGTGATGAGCTTGGAGAAGCGCGGGCAACGAATCACGTTCGACAGACTCATGGCAACCCACAGCGGTTTCGTGAGTGGAGTGAACATGATCAGCGCCCCTCCCCTCGAAGACCAAGCCAATGTCGGCATGTCCACCAGGTCCGCGGTGGACATCAACCAAATTCATAAAATGTTAGGCCATGTTGACACTTACACGATCTCTCGCACAGCGGGACGATACGGTTGGAATGTCACAGGCAAGTTGCATGCATGCATTGACTGCGCAATCGGAAAACAGAAGCAGAAGTCAATGACAAAACGCCTGCAGCGCCGAGCAAAGGAAATTGGTGAGCGGTTGTTCATTGACACATCGAGTGTTCAAACACACAGCTACGGACAAGGAAAATTTTGGCTCCTTGTCATCGATGATTACAGTGATTACTGCTGGAGTTACTTTTTGAAAGAGAAAAGCGAAGTCGGAGAGAAGCTGATCACGCTCCTCCGATGGCTTCACTCCAACCAACAGGCACATGTGAAAAATATCAGATGTGACAACGCGGGAGAGAATTATGCCGCGGAAAAACAGCTTCTCAGCGCAGGATTCGGCCCAACGTTTGAATACACCGCCGCTTCTACTCCCCAACAGAACGGTCGCGTGGAAAGAAAATTCGCAACATTGTACGGGAAAGTCCGCTCCATGCTCAACCAAACGCACCTACCGAAAACAGTGCGTGGAAAATTGTGGGCGGAGGCAGCCCGAACCGCGACTCAGCTCGAGAATATTATCGAGACAAAGACAAGAGAACCAGCATGCGTTCTCTTCAACAACCGAATCCCAACATTCGTGGATGGATTACGAAAATTCGGAGAAATAGGGATGGTATACATCGGCGGTCGCACGATAAAGGCTAAGCTGGACGATAGATCCAGACCGGCCATGTTCGTCGGCTACGGCCAATCGCACGCGAAAGGAGTGTATCGAATGCTGAATCTAGCTACAACCAAAATCCTAATCACAAGAGACGTGACATGGATGAATCAGTCATACGGGCAATTCAGAGGTATCGAGAATGCCAACAGGTCTATGCTGATAGATCTGGAAGATGACGACTCTACGTCGGGTATGAACACCCGAGCTACGAGAACAACTTGGGAGCGACGATCGGAGACCATCAAGAGCATGGAGGCCGACGACGCGGATCGCAGCAGCAGAGCCGAAGAAATTGAAGATACTGATGACGCTGCGCGAGGGCAAGATAGCTTGCTCCCTGCCCAAGGGGAAAATGAATCGAACGAAGAGATCGACGATGAATTCGGAAGGGACGACGAGGGGAAAGTAGACGAAGCGGCCGAGAACGAGCCCAAAGACACCCCTGTCGCAGAACCTGTAACACGCATACCAAGGATGCTGAGCGCTCTCGCCGGGTATAACAACGACCCAATCCCAGAGGAGGAGCGAGACCTCGGATCAAGTGATGAGTCAGAACCTAATGACAGCGAGGGATATGTGACGCCCGAAGAAACCATCACAACCCCACCGGAAACAGGAGGACCCGACTTCCACACAGACGGGTCAATATTCAACAGAGATATCGCAGGTACGATGATAGACACACCTCATGGAATGTTGAGACTAGATGACATCATCGCTGCGGACCAGGCATTGAAAGATGAACGAAATAAGGGAGGGGCAGAACATGCGAATGTCGCTATGCTACTGCACCCCACCACATTCGAGGACTGCTGGGACCATGCGGATCCCAACAAAAGAAAGAAATGGCGCGAAGCTATCAACAAAGAGTTCTACGATATGGCCAGAAGGAAAGTATGGGAGAAAATCAAGAAGGACCAGATGCCGAAGGATCGGCGGTGTGTGAAGACCAAATGGGTCTTCAAGGAAAAGAGAAACGGGGTATTCCGCGCCAGACTCGTGGCGTGCGGATACTCGCAGATCGCAGGAGTCGATTTCTCGGCACACCACGCACCAGTGATACATGATGCAACATATCGAATCATGCTCACGATGAAGATGATACTACATATGGACAGTATCATCATCGACTTTGAGACAGCATTCCTGCATGGAGAACTCGACGAAGAAATCTACATGCAATGCCCAAAGGGTATGAGGCACGAAGCCGACGAATGCCTGCTACTCAAGAAAACCATCTACGGACTCGTGCAGAGCGCGAGACAATGGAATAAGAAGCTCGTCGACATCCTATTCAAATTAGGGTTCAGACAAAGCGAGGTGGACCCATGCCTACTGATTCGGAATCAGGAAGGGAGACTGCTACTGATCGGCACCTATGTGGACGATTGCCTCTGCATCGGAGCGGAGCAGGAACTGAAAAAGCTCGTGAAGGATATCCGAGCGGAACGATTCGGTGTTAAAGTGGAGGAAGATCTCGAAGACTACTTGAGCTGCAAGATCATCTTCAACCGCGACAAGACGAACTGTTGGGTGAACCAACCACACATCCTAAAGAATATCATCGATACATTCGGAAGTGATGTGGTGAAGCTGCAACGATACGGAACACCTGGGACACCAGGGCAAGGCATCCAAAGGCAAAGCGATGCACCCAAAGTGGACAAGCAGCGACACAGCAGATACCGAAGCGGAGTAGGTATGCTACTATACCTGGTGAAACACTCTCGACCCGACATCGCCAATGCAGTGCGAGAACTGACCAAGGTGTTGGATGGACCAACAGCCGCAGCATACAAGGAAATGCTCCGAGTCATGAAGTTCGTATGGGACACGAGAGAATATGGACTAAAGATGAAACCGAGTCCATTGACCCAAGATGCATGGAAGATTGCAATATACACCGACAGCGAATTCGCAGGTGACAAGGACAATCGCATCAGCGTAGGAGGGCACATCGTCCTACTACAAGGAGTGCCGATCATATGGAGATCAAAGGCACAACGGAGCGTAACACTCAGCTCGACGGAAGCAGAGTACGTCGCCCTGTCGGAGGCAGGAAAAGAAATTCGCTTCGTAACACAATTGATGAACGACATCGGACTGAGGATGCACAAGCCGGCAGATGTGATGGTTGACAATGTTGGAGCAATCTTCATCGCGTCCAACCCATCAACATCCGCCAGATCACGGCACATCGACACCCGACATCATTTCATTCGAGAACTGATTACAAATGGAGAGGCCAGAACCAAATTTGTGCGTTCTGAAGACAACATCGCAGACGGCTTTACGAAGAATACCAAAAAGGAGATCTACGAAAAACACAGGGATCACTACATCCAACTGCGTTCCACAATGGATCAGTGACGGAGAGGAGAGAACGTGAAATTATGAAAAATGTGAGAGTGTGAGTGATGTGTTGTCGATGCGACAATGGAAGGGTGTCAGGAATCGAGGGTACGACTCTGTCGGAAAGATACCCATGATTGCCGCAACTCCCAACATTATTTGTCACACCTTTGGATATTATTCGTCACACCTTTGAATATTACACATTCCACCCACGACACGAATCACACGGGAATGACCTCAGTCTTACCAAGAAAACAAGCCTGTCCTCTGTGAACAAAGAAAAGGCCACGACATCTAGATCAAAGTGAAGGAAGATGATGACCGACACATTGATGATCACCCCATCTGGAGATCATGGCACGTGTCACCCAGGGACTAGAACAACTCAGAAAGGGCATCATCCATGACACCAAACATGACACCAATCGTAAAGTTCGGTGTCAAGAGATCAAGAGCGAAACGCAAGACTGTGGAATCGTACCGCAGGGAATGTAGAATAAGGATATGCACGACGAGGTGCATGGAAAGAATACCTACGGATATGCACGACAATGTGCATGACAAAGGATGCCTGCGGATACGATCTCACGTATGCAAGCGATGATTCATGATGAGATGCATGAACGCAACAGTATAACGCAATGCTGCTGTAAGAGATGCTACATGAGAAACGAAAGGCAAAGGAGCTGAAGAGAATGAACTCACAGTTCTGAATAGTACGGTCTAACAACGAATTAGGTCTTACTAACACTAACCCCGGATTTCCAACACTTGTGTACTACTCGGGCAGCGGCAAAGGCAAGATGGTGGATATCGCAGCAAGCTCTGTGACCAGGCAGGCTGCTCTCACGATGGTACTGAAGATCGATGACGACATTTCGGACGGATTGGAGGAAGCTGCAAACCGAGCGCCGGATGCAACCAAAACGGTCCAGGAAGTGGCGACAGAGATTCGGAAGAGATCGGCGTATAATGTGCTCGAGGAGGCCATGGTGCAAACGGCCGCACGATCGAAGGCAGCAATTGACAAAGTTGTCGACTTCATCGAGACGATGAACAAATACCATCGAGCAAAAAACCCGCGTGTTCAGCTCACCGAAGCAGCAAAGAAGGTGATCAGAGTGGTCGTGGCCATCGATGAAGCATCCTTCCTCAAAGATATGTCTCAGTCCATTATTCGCCACCACACAGACTTTGGAGAGCGCCTGGGGAAAGTCTTCATGAACCGGTGCGTGCGTGGCGAGGCAAAACAGAATCCCAACGACCTATTCCGAGTCCACATCGTCTTCTCCATCGCAGGGACGGGTGTGTACGGGATTGCTGTTGGATCTCAGCATGACAACTACCAGCTCGTCAAGCCGATCGCAGAAAATCCGAATCACAAAAGGAATGTCTACAACGTCCTGCGTAACGAATACAGCTGCTATGCGTATTCATATGCCAAAAGATACCCACTCCCTAACTATGCTGATTTCGACAACTTCCCTCTTCTTCATACCATCGTCAACAACAATTCGAGGATGACATCGATCTTGTTGAAGGAGATGAACGCCACCCCGTTCTCTCCCAAGTATCCACATGAGGAGGCCAGACTCTTGATCTGGGTCTTCGATGCGTTCATCGCAAGCAATTCGATGCGAACGCTTGAGAATTCCCCATCCGAAATGATGCTGACAGGAGCAAGGACGATCGCTGTCTTCCTCTACCAATCACCGTTCCATCCCCAAGAGCTCGAAGCGGAAGTCGCAGCAAGCAAGTTTGCAGACATCGACTATGGCCTGGAATTCGAAAATTTCGAGACTGATCCCAAGTCTTCGAAAGGTGGAACCGACGAGAGAAAGGTCAGCAAGAAAATATTGATGTGGTTACTCGTCGCGAAGTTTGGTCTGGTGACACCAACTACCAACGAAGAAGATGCCAAGGCAGGACACAAGACAGTCTTGACCAATTCAATCCCCAAGCCTTTCGAAGTCGACGAGGCAATGTTGCTCTTGTCACTTTACATGGTGTCAGGGCGCGAGGCTGCAATGTCGATTGAAGCCTTCACGGGGACGACACCCTTCGCCATTGAGATGATGTCAACTCAGCTGATCAACTGCGCCATTGCCGCTGCCATGACAGTCAAACTTGAGGAACGACTCCATCTCAACCTTCAACACATCCTGAAGACACACCTGGAGATTTACACCGACAGGTTGGGCAAGACAACGGAGAAACATCCCAAAGGCACACCTCTGCTTGTCAATGAAAGAATCCAAGAGGTATGGGAGAAACTTGCTCACTTCGTGCCAATTTCGTACAGCATCCCCCAAGCTCTCCAAGGTTCCTACCACCACAAGTCTAACTTCAACTTGGAAGTAGAGGATCCAACGAAAAGGGATACGAGAGTTATCATCAAGAAGCTGAAGCTGACGCCGAACGATGAGGGAGATCCCCAACTACGAGCGATCGAACGTGTGAATGATCGGCTTCGTCTCGAGCTTCGGCAGAAGACAGCCATCTTGACGATCGACAACGATCTATCGAACAACATGCGCAAGGTGTTGAGGGACGTGAAGAAAGATCGGAAGCGTGTCAAAGCAAGGACTTTCAAGCTGCCTAGGTTGGACGGGCCTGCCACAAAGCAGTTCTTTCCGCCAATCGCAACCCTTCCGACTCGGACCAGCAACCTTGCCAACGGATACGTGTCTTGTGTTGGTGTCCAAATAACACAAGAGGAAAAAGATGGTAAGCAGATCTTACGGGTCGAAGACCTCGATATCTTCACCATTTGCAACCAATCCCAAGACTATTTCGGAGCGGCGTCGTGTGCGGACCTTGAATTGAACATGAACAATGTGCACAACGAAATCCTAGACGAAGAGCTTGGGCGGCATCGCCTTTACTGTGTTTCGAGCCGATCCACCAGCTTCCCGAAAGCACCACGGCTTGAAGGCGCGCGTATCCCTCTCGGATCGCTTCCTGTGGACAACGTGCGTCTACTTGCGGGGATCATGGCAAGATTGGAAAACCTCCACAGCGACGGAGCGATGACACACAAATATGGAAAAACTCGCGTGAAGGTTTTGCGTCATCAACCAAACGCAGCTGTTGGCGTGGCCGAGCAGCCGCGCCGATCTTCAGACGATGATGCGGGCACGGAAGGTGCAGGCAAGGACAACGGTGGAAGCATGGGCGACGATGCAAGCATGGTCGATGATTCAGAGTTGCCACACTTGTACGAAGCCAGGTGATTCCACAGAAACTGGAAACACAGCACCGAGACTCCCACCGCCCCAATCCCACCAATTCACTCGCGTTGTTTTTGGTGGCTCATACGGTCGATAGTCGGGAAACCCACGATCCGATGGCTTTCGCATCACGAAAGCGCATGCCGCTTCTTCTTCTTCTTCTGTGGCCTGCAGTTTTGAAGTTCAGCGATGTTGGTCAATGCCAAAAGACAAACGACGATGACGGTCACAGCATATCACAGCATAACACAGCATATCACATCGCACAAATGGAAGTCCGAATAACTATTATATGTACAATAAGAGTAGAATCCCTTGAGATGAACCACATGAGTGACCCTTGCTTCGTAGCTTCTCCGTTCACGGCGCTGCGGAGTTTGCAGTATGGTATGATGCGTGTCGATGATCGTTGAGGAGTGGAGTGATGTGAATGGACTGTTGCGGAACGAGTGTCTCTCATGAAGGCAACGCGTTGCTTGCCGGGTATGGACTAGTCGCAGTACACCATCCAAGAGGGGCCAATGGAATCAACAGCAGCGAATACGATCGTACATCATGGCGAAGTGTTTAGCCGCGTTGGGTTGGACTTGGATTTGGACTCGAACTGCGTGCGACTCTGTGTTGCAACCACTACGTTCGTTGGCCTCGCGCATGCTGCTTCTCTCATTTGCCATTCCATCCTGTTCCGTTCATCAACGGATCTGTTGCTTTGTGTGATGATGATGCCATCGTTGCGTTTCTTCGTATTTTGTTTGGTTTCTGAAAGATCATCGAAGATAGGTTCAGTCACGGGAGTGGATTCCAATCGTGTTTCACAATGGCGTCAATTCGTCGATTCTGACGAACTTGTTTCGACATCGTTTGACAGGCACCATCGTCGTCATCGATGGAGGAGAGGTTTGGAGGTTTGGAGGTCGGTGACCAACGCAACGGCACAGCATGGCATCACATGACATACCATGGCCATGAGATGAACGCGATGAAGCGACATGATACACAGCCATGATGACACCCAACGATGGATGGAACAGTTATTGGCATCAACATGACCTTCCTTGCGCGAGGGCGCGAATACTGAAGGCGGTTTGAGCCGTCTGTAATGGTTGCGCAGATGGCTCACCGACCCCAAATTGTCAAGATCGTTTGCGCCTAAAGCTTGGATTCTCAGATAAACAGGACACTGATCAGCATGCCCATCGCATTCATCAGAAGCGATTTAGCTAAGCTGTGTCCGGGTGCCCACAAACGTGGCTTCCATCGCCTATCCTGGGACTCGCGCTGAAACACGGGGAAGCTCTCGGTAGTCTACATCGGCGATCTATCGCATCGGCACAAGGGAACGTCTACGATCTGCTCAACAACCCCTACGACATGAAGACGGCGTCATCCCAAGCACTCTCCGTCCTTCTCTTCCAGCAACCGTTCGAGTGGAGCGATGGTATGAAAGCTGGCATGGAGAGTGAGGGAACACTTCGAGAAGGTGCATTGCGGTATCAACTTTGAGGTGTTCATCAACAAACCCATTACGGAAAACCATGACGGCGGTAGAGGCAGTGAAAAGACAAGAAGGCGCTGATCAAGAGAGCCACGATATGGATGCTCATCAAACGATACGGGTTGGTCGTTCCTGTTCTCATTCTCGTTTCAGATCCAGCTCCAGAATTGCCCAAGGGATCCACGGCAACGGCAGGAGTAAAAGCATCAGCATCAGCATCAGTGATACCGCCTGATGATTCCACCCAAGCACGACAGCGATGGAAGCTGTTCATGGCCGACAATGTGATGCAGCTCGTCTGCTGGCACATGATATCGGAAGGCAAGGCAAGGCAAGGCTGTGCTGTCCTCACTCCAAGGCTTCCAGGGCATGACGCCGGTGTCGTTCGAGTCGCTGTCGAGGCAGCTCGTCAGCTGTGCCATTTCCGCTGCGACGTCAATGAAAGAGAACGAGCGGCCTGATCTCCAGATCATCGTGACGAAGGATCTGCGCATGTCCATCGCTTCTGTGGCCGAGACGGGAAAAGTTGTAGGCGCAGATACCGCCGCAGACGCAGATGCAGGAATACCGACGACAACGATGATGGCTCAAGGAGCCTGGCACAAGCTTGGTGGATTCGCACCGATTATGATCGTCCCACCGGCTGTACTGTGTTGCGGGCTGATCGAAGAAGCTCGCAAAGATGTGGGCACGGCAGATAAAGATGAGGGCCGTTCCCTTCGTATCCTTTCCGGTGGACGAGAGCGGTCTCCTGAGGAATCAGATGGTGACGTTGGATATCCAGTGCAACGGTGGTTCGAGTGGGACGTGACTCGCATCGTGCGTTAGAATTTGGGGTCGGTGGTGCCTCGAAGCAAACGAATCACACAGATGGTATTTGACGACACCAACAGAGCGCGTTAACGAGAAGTAATCAATTGTAGTTTCACCGAGATGGTCGCACCATGAAATGGAATGACGTACAGAGCGAGGCGGTCGATGGGAGACTCGAGAACTCCGAAGCATTCCTTGGAAGACAGCTGCGGATCCAGCGTCCTTCACACAACATGAACATGGTCATGATCATGTACGTACTCATCCTCGTCCTCGCATCGTGCCGCGACACGAGTGAAGAAAGTGGATGGACGATTTTGTGGGTCAGGTTCGGCAATTTTGTCGTTTCTTTTCTGAATCATGAATGACTCATTCGAATGCAGGTTATCTTCCTTTGTGGTCATCGTGGACAAACTGAAATCCAAGATCGTGGACACAACGCGAAGGATGTCCAACGGCCGTGCGTGAAAAGCCGCTCAGTCGTGTTGTGACCATCGGTTGCTGTCCAATAGGTCTCTGTCATAAGTAATGGTAGTCGCATGCGACATAATTTTCGTTCCGAGTTCGTCGAGCCGTTCGTTTTTGCGTGATTGGGATGACACGATGTGGAAGAAGAAGAATCGGGATTGTTTTTGTGACCATCAAGAGCGTTGGTCGTGCAAAGCGAGGGATGGGAAGACATCATGTGGACATCATCGACATCGTGGACAACGAGAGAGTTGGTGGAAGAAGAGAGACAAGGGCAAACCCAACGAGGGACAAGTCGGCGAGAGAGGGGCATTTGGTGCATCCAACCACTAAGAGGGGAGAAGAATACTTTGCACGACTACTACTACGTGCGAATACGAACAGGAGCCTTCCAGGAAGGGAAGGACTCGAGAAGGAGGCGGGCCACAGGAATCCCAGAGAAGCACTTCAAAGCACTTGAAAGCAAGGGACATCAGCAAGGACTCCAACACCAGGGTTGGGTCAGAACAGTGCACAGGACATTTGCCATCACACCAGAAGACGATGGAGACCCTGACGATGGAGATCGAGAGGACTCGGACTGCCATTGGATGCAGTTTGACCGCCCATCACATGGATCATCATCATCACCATCATCATCACCATCATCATCGCCGTTATCCACAACAAACGCACCCACAAGCGCGACCATCACAGACGGACCTGCCAGCCAACAAGCCGGGAAAGAAAAAGAGAAGGAGATCTCGACAGCCACAAGGCCAATACGAGCGGCCCATGCCGCCAGCATCAGACAGCGGTTGCCAATGCCATCCTTCACGGCGCCCACGTCAACCTCTGCATCGCGCCATGACAAAGGGATTGGCGTTGCTGGCGACGGTTGGTTTGGCCTCCGCTGTGGATGCAGCATCTCTCATGCCGACGCAGGTGCCCACACAATTCTCGCGTGATACATCCGCAACGCACGTGAAGTGCATGCAATGGATGGCCCAGCATCCGCGACCCACACAAGATCAGTACGCGCAGTTCCTTCGAAGAGAGGGCGTCGACAATGACGTCTCATTCTCGGAGCTTCCCATCCATCTGCGGAATCTCTTCAGCGACGTTGCCCGGAATGAGGACCCTGCTGTTGGAAAGCAGCCGGTGCCATCGTTCTGTCATGCGCTTTCGTTGCAGTTGGCGTTGTTGGAAGACGGCGCCTTGCAATCGCAACAGTACTATCCAAGCAGCCGCGGCATCAACTACTATGAATACAACCAACAGCCACAGTCGATTCCCAATTTCGCAAGACCGCCGACGGTCGTGCCAACCATTCTTTCGCAGGCGCCACGAACGATACAGCGTCAGCCGTCCGTGCGTCCTTTCCCAACTCACTCTCCATCTGTTGCACCACGCCATAGCCCCGACACTTACAATAGCAATGGCAACAATGACGAACGACGACGACAACTGCAAGGCGCGGATGCACAGCCAGAGTCTGCATGCTTGCGGGCGCTGACCAGCGGTGACAAAGTCCGTGATAACTTGCTCGTCCGAGATCCAGAGTACGTCATTTTCATCAATCAGTACACCAAAAATGAATTCGAGAATGATTGGGACTCGTTCGAGACGCTGCCGCCGTACTTCCAATCCAACTTTGAGGCGTTCGTCGACGCCGACAAGGACGCCATCGACGTGCTGGGATCCAAACCAGGGTCCGTGCGCACGCCGGAACAGAACGACTTCCTCATCGGCTTGTGCGACGCGACGAAGGATCTCGTGGACAACCCGCCGCCCACCGTCGCACCCGTCGGACCCAGCTGCGATATCGACTTCTCGCAGATCAAGTGCGACATCGCCCTCACGAACGGCGACAGCGATCCCGGCAACGAACGCGACAACCTCTTGAATCGCAAGGAATTTGCCATATTTGCGACGCGTCTTGATAACGAAGATGATTACGACGGGTTTGACAGTTTGCCGGGACCCGCGCAGGTCGTCTACAACGAATACGCTACGACCGATTCGCAGATCGACGTCGCAGGGTCCAAACCAAACTCCAACGCGTCGCAGCGGCAGAAGGATAGGTTGTTCGAATTGTGCTGCGATACCTTGGAGGCGTTGAGAGGTCCTGCCGTCACCTACTCGCCCGCCAACATGCCCACCGGGACGTTGCCACCGACGTACGATCCCGATACGTGCCGAAATCGAATGGCGCAGGCGGATTCGTCTGCCGATAGCTTGCTCGACGAAACGGAGTTCGTGAGCTTCCTGTTTCGCTTGACGCGGGACCAGCAGTTTGACGATTTGCCCTATGCCGAATTGACGGGACAGCTGCAACGGCTTTTCGATCGATTGAAGAATTCGGCTGGTTTCCTCAGCATCGAAGGAGCCAGGCCCGGGCAGATCCCAACAACATCCCAGGAGAGATTTCTGGATCAGATTTGTGTCGAAACGGCCATTGCTTTGCAGGTGTCGGAAATGCCAGTGACGATGGAACCAACGATCATGCCCCAACCTACCACGCCCACCCAGGCGCCGCCGACGTTGCCACCCACGCTGGATTCCGCGAAATGCTGGCGATTCATCGGTGCTCAAGACGTCGACGCCAACAATCTGCTGAGCAGAAGCGAATACGTGGGTCTGCTGAATTTTTGGACGGGGGATAGTTTTCAAGGATTCGCATTCGAGGACTTGCTGGGTCCATTGCAGCAGAACTACATCGACAACGCCCTCGTGAATGGATTGATCGACATCTTTGGCACCAAGCGAGGACAAAATCCAACTCCGGATCAGGGTGAATTCCTCGATGAGTTTTGCATTGAAATATCCGTCGCACTGATCTCCACGTCGTCGCCTACGCTTGTCCCCACCATCACCGCGCAGCCAACGCGGATGCCCGTGATCACAGAACCGCCCGTAACTTTCGCTCCGGGAACACCAACCTTCCCTCCCGGCATCGCCGAAGGTTACAACGCATTCATCTTCTCCAGTCCACCGGGTGTCTCTTTGGAGGAAGGCAACTTGATCAGACGCGTCCTCGATGATTCGTACTCGCTGTTTGTGGACCAAAGTCTGCGGAACATAACCCTCGATGGTGGACGTCGACAGCGGCATCTGCGTGGTTATGCTCATGATGGTGGCGATCATCATCGTCAACAACTCGGACGGCGACAGGACCGACGTCTGGAGGTGCAGTATATCGCTGACAGTGCATCCATCTATCAAATCATGGACACGGAATGCCCGTCGTCCGCGGCAGCGAATTCGGTTTGCAGAATAGCGTACGCCAAATTCCAATTGGATTTGGATGAGGAGAATGCAATTCAGGTCAGCAAGATCCTGACCAACCGAACGCAGGACTTGATTATGCAGGGCGAATTGCAGGAGAGCCTGTTGGAGACGGAACCCTTCACGCTGCTGAAGATTGAGATTGAGACGTACCCCGTGCTGCCCCCGGATCCTGAAACGGGCGTGCCCACAATGTCCAGCATGCCGACGCAGGCACCGGCAGGCGATCCACAAACTAGCTCCGAGGAAGGCGGAGCGGAGCTCAACGTTGGGTTGATCGCTGGCACAACTGCTGCCGGTCTCTTCGTTTGCGGGATCTGTGCCTTCATTGGCCGTTGCGCCACAGAGCACGACAAGAAGAAGGAAAAGAAGAAGAAGAAAAAGGAGGGATCTAAAGGAGGAAATGATGACGATGACGACGAGGATGATGATGACGACGACGATGATGACGAAGATGAAGACGAAGATGATGATGATGATGACGCATCCGACAACGAGGATGTGAAATCAGGTGCATTTGGTGGCAGCGGCCGCAGCATGAAAGGCAAAGACAAAGATACCGAGGTCGAACTTAACGGGACGGGCAAATCGGGAGGCAAGAAGAAGGATCAGAACGGCAGCGGGGCCTTTGGCAAGAACGACGACGGTGATCCGAAGAATCGTTTCGGTTTTGGCCGCAAGAAGGGCAGCACCAAGGGCTTCGATGAAGCCGATCTCTTCGGAGACGAAGACAACATTGCCAACAACGCAAGCAACGACGATGACGGTTCCAACCTCGATTTCGGCAATTACGCCTTCGATGAGCCATCCGTGTTGGGAGAAAGCAAGGAAGCTCACGAGGCAGGATCTGTCAACGAAAACGATAATGCGTTCGGCGGTGACGACAAATCGTCCAACTGGCCAAAGGGAGACGAGGATGATGGGGATGACAACTTTTTCGGTGGCAACAACACCAACGGATGGGGCGTCTCCAACGGCAAAGCGACCAACGCCGACGACTTCTTCGACGAACCGGGATTCGGAGAAAGCAAGAGCGAAGGATCCGAGTCGGCATCGCATTCCGGATCCGGATCTCATTCTGATTCGGATGATTCCTACTCGTCCGGCAACAGCACGTACGAATCCGCCACCAAGCGCGGCAAGAAGGGCGGCGGCGGTAAGGACGACGACGATGACCATTCCCATTCGTCTCACTCCGGTTCCCATTCATCCGAAGGTTCCAGCTCCAAGCGCGATAGCGCAACATACGATTCCGACAGCTCGTCAGGCAGCATGACGTCGAAACTGAAAAAGAAGGACGATGATCTGGACAACATGATCAAGGACAATAACTGGGACGCCGTCCTGGAGGCGGCCGAAACGTTCGACACGGACGGTGCTGATGACAACACGCTGGTCAAGGATGAGAATGACTCCGCGGAGGGCGGGAGCAAGAACGACGAGGACGGCGACGATGACGATGCATCCCGCTCGTCATCCGGCAGCCGCAGCGACAACGGCTCGACCCTGTTCACGGACGAATCCAGCTTGCGCACCGCCGATGAAGAGAAGCGTGCCGAATACCGCAAGCAGGTGGAGGAGTTCGTCCGGACCTCCATGCCCGAAGAGATCGATGAGATCGACGGCATGATGGAGAAATTCCGCGGTCGCGAGCACGAGCTGCTGGCGACCTTGCAGACCATGAGCAAGCGCAAGCAGAAGAAGCGGGTCCGGGCAAGTGTGCACAAGAGCAAGAACCGTCCCACGCGCGCACCCGGGGCCATGCAGACGGACACCGGATTCTCCATGACGTCGGGCATGACGGACCAGACGGAGGATACGATGGCCGGCGCCACCGCCATCGCCGCGGCCAGTTTGCCGCCCCACGAGGAGGGCGAGTTCGAAGATGAGGACGAGTACGAACAGGAGCTGGGCGGTGACGATATGGGCTTTGAAGACGATGGGTTCGGCGACACGATCGAGGAAGGATCCTTCGAGGACGAAAGCCGCAGCGACTACGACGACGAAGATGCTGATCGCAGTTACTACAGCGACGAGGACGGAAGCAGGAGCTACGTCGACGGCGAAGAAGGAAGTCAGAGCTACTACAGCGACGAAGACGGCAGCAGGAGCTACGTTGATGGCGAGGAAGGCAGTCAAAGCTACTACAGCGATGAAGATCGTAGCAGAAGCTATGTTGATGGCGAAGAAGGCAGTCAGAGCTACTACAGCGACGAGGACCGCAGCAGAAGCTACGTTGATGGCGAAGAAGGCAGCCAGAGCTATTACAGCGGCGAGGAAGGCAGTCGAAGCTATGTGGAAGGCGAGGAGGGAAGCCAGAGCTACTACAGCGGAGACGAAGAAGGAGCCGAAGGAAGCTATGTTGACGGCGAAGAGGGTGGCGAAGGAAGCTACGTTGACGGCGAAGAAGGGAGCCAAAGCTACTACAGCGATGACGACCGCAGCGGCAGCCGGAGCTACTACAGCGACGAGGATCCCAACGAGAGCTTCGAAGACGAACCGATAACGCCCGGGAAGTAGATGGAGGCGCGGCCGCGACGAGCGGGACATCATGGCTAGAGTAGAGATAGATAGATAGAGTATCTCGAACATACTTGAGACAACACCAGGATTGGCATGGAGTATGCAGAGTGGTCCAAGTTGGCGGAAGAAGATGGGTTGACGTTCGGGGGCACGAACACGGATTTGGCCCCAACAATCGTCGGTATCATCATCTGTTTCCGCCCAGCTGGATCATAGTCCGAGGGCAAGTATAATCTATGGTGCCTGCTGTCTAGCTTGGTGTTGAAGTCGCAGCCAGCCAGCTGTTTCGTGGATGTTGTGGTTGATGACGTCACCGCCTCCCACACGCGATCTTTGGGTTCTCGTGCTCTTTTTCACCGAAACTCAACGCGTGCAACCACGAACCAAGAAGGAATCACTTCCTGTGATGATTCCTCCGTGTTGTTTCCACGAAGATGGTTGATTTCCCATTGGCATTGTTCCGCGCGAGAGCAGTGAGGGAGAACACCATACTCACAGAATGCGAGGACAGAAGAAGACAACGTTCAAGCACATCGCATCCACACCACACATAGCAGCCTTGCAACGCCCGGAGGACCCTTCGAAGACAGCTGTCCTCACACCTTCATAATCGAATGAGGGCCATGAAGTTCCCACGATCGCAGCAGCAACCTCGCGCTGCAATGATGAGCCAGACGTGGTTTGCCACGTTCTGCAGCCTCATGATGGCGGCGTTGCTGCTGCATCCATCGCACCGGGCGCACGCCTTCATTCCAGGACCGACGTCACCGCGATACCATTGCCAGCACGCGACATCCATCGATTCGGAGGCTCGACCACGCTTTCGCAATCGCGCGGCACAGAACAAATACGAGGATGTCCAGCAACGCAAGGAGGAGCTGACGCAAGATGAGGAACGACCGCGGGACGTGCAGTTCATCCAGCCGCTGCTGCAGTACGGCTTTCCGCAGGCCGTGGAGGAGTACGAAAACAGGACGCTGTCGAGCAAACCGATCCTGCTCTACGTGCCTGGCTTTGACGGAACCTTCCTGTCGCCCTTCCTGCAATATCCAGAATTGGGGCAGGACTTTGATGTGCGTTGCATGACGGTGGGGATGCAGGATCGATCCACGTTTGGGGAGTTGAAGGCGGCGGTCATCTCGTACCTGGAGGATCAGCTGGAAGATACCAGCGGCGGGGAACGGATCAGTCCGGAGGAGCAGTTTCTGAAGGAGAAGGCTTCGGGCAAGGGTGGTCTGTTTGGTGGAATATTCTCCTTTGGTGGCGGCAGCAATGCACGCAATGGTGCGGGCGACGGTGCCGATGACAGCGGCGACGATAGTAACGGCAGCGATGATCGAAAACAGCGCAATCGCAATGGCCGATCGGTAAAAGGAAAGCAATCACAACAACAGGCACGAAAGCAGAAACAGCAGCGGAAACGCAAATCAAAGCTCACCAAACGGCCAGTGTACTTGGCCGGTGAGTCCTTCGGCGGTGTGCTCGTCACCGACATCGCGCTCACCATGTTGCAGGATCCATCCCTCAAGAACAACCTGCAGGGCATCACGCTCATCAATCCAGCCACGTGCTACGAACGATCGCAGCTGGCGTTGCGCGGCCCCGCCGTCGCCAACCTGCCCAAGGCTCTCTACACCTTCGGCATCCTGTGGACCGCCCTCACCTTGTTCACGGATGACTACTCCGTGCGTCAGCTGCTGCTCATCTTCCGCGCCAAGGCGTTGCCCAGCGTCATTGACGACGCCCAACGCGAGGCCTACATGGGCCGCGTGGCATTCTCGCTGCCCAGGCAGCTGCAGTACATGGAGCAGGGCACGTTCCGTTGGCGGCTGGAGCAATGGCTGTCCAAGGGCTGCACCATCGTCAACGAGGATCGTCTCAATGACTTCGCCAAGCTGCATCCCAACTTCCGGTGTCTCATCGTGGCGGGCGAGAATGACAAGACCCTTCCCTCCATCGCCGAGGCCGAGCGGTTGGCCAACATCCTGCCGCAGGCCAAGGTCCACGTCGTGGACGGTGCCGGTCATGCCTCCACGTGCGGCAGCCGCATCGATCTCACGGCCATCATGCGTGCGCGATTCCAGGAGCTGGCGCGCGGTCGACGGCAACCGAAGCGCACGTCGATGAAGGAGGTTGCGCGTCTCAATGAGGGCGTGATGTTCGGGATGGAGCCGCGCTACGATGGTGCCAGTTTTGGTCTCAGCACGTTGGATTACTGGTCAAAGCGGTATTACAAGAAGGTGTCGTCGAAGGATTACGTCAACTAGAGATCTTGGACTTACAGATGGTGGACTACAGCGTGAGTATTGGGAGTGTGTAAGTCGGTAAGCACGCTACGAGGAGAGTGTCCTTTCACTCTCAGTTTCACTCTTATTCGCATTCATTTGTATTTGTATTCGGATGGCGCAACTATGGTGCAAGCATTGATCAGTGAGGATGTACCACTGTCTCTCCATCCCCCCAGAGAGAGAGAGAGAGAGAGAGAATGCGATTATTCCGGAATGGAGAGGTGGCCTGGGTGGTGGATTTCCGCTAATCAACAGTCTGCTCCTACGAGCAATCACTCAACATGCTCTTTCCATGCCAATATGAATGAAAGTAGAAGCAGAGCAAGCTACCTACTGATTCACATTGCTCGCAGTCCACAATGGAGTATGCAGTTGTATCATACTTACTCGTACGAACATGATCATTCTCTGCAGAGATGCGAGCTTGCCTGCTCGTATGTACGCCATGCACGAGTATCATGCTGCGTGGGGTGCTGTGTTCATGAGAGTAAAGTAGCTGCGGCACATCCCACGCAAGTCTGCGGTTTCAGTTATCGCCGTCCGCTGGTGCATGTACTGTCACGCGGCGTCAGACGCAGGCGGGTCTTGTGCAACATGTGTGCCGTGTTAGTTCACCAACTCATGCTCCAATCCTGACATCGCCTTGCGTCATCCATGATGCGAGTTGAAAGGAGGAGAGAACGGGAGTACATGGACAATTGCGACACTGTACTGATTAATCTCCATTCCGCTGCGCATCATCTGTCTGTGCTCGTAAACGCAAATGAGGTATCAATAGAGAGTCGCAAGATGACATGAAGCATTCATCCTGCCCAAGCCGTTGTTGTATCCTCGCGGTTGCCTCCGGTGCCCCCTATTTGTCGGAAGCTCACTGAGACTCGTAACATAGGCACAATTCACCCATCAGAAGGAACACGTTCAGTGGATTGGATGATTGATTGTTTACTCTAGTCCCATTACTCGTACTCGCATCATGTTGGAGCAGGTCAAAGGTTTACTTTAAGGCTCTCTCTCTAGTCATCATGCTTGCGCTTGGAACCATTGTATTTCTTCGCGAATTTCTGATTTCGCAGGAACTTTGGGTCCATTCCCTTCTGGCTGACGAACTTGGTTCGCTTGGCCTTCTTGATACCATTGGCGTGAGCCTTGTGGGCGTTGTTATGCGCGCAAGTGTTCTTTTGCTGTGATCGGTAATTGCGTTGGTAGTATTGGTGTAGTTGGATTGTGTTGCGTTACGTCGCGAGCAAGTGTATGTTGTGGGTGAAGCGGACGGGGATGGAGAACGGAACGCGAGAACGAGGTACGAGTTGTGAGTGGTTGCATCGCAGTGCATCGTTCATTGGCACACATTCAGCTGAGACGATTGCTGCGACTTGGTCTGTGGAGCAGGAAATGGGATTCATCTCCTTTGCGCATCGCGTCACGTTGCAGTGTTGATTCGGGGTTAGGCCAGGCTGGCAGGCTGGTGATGTTGCTGGGGTGATGGGTTGGCGACATGCGATGCTCAACAAGCAATCAATGTTGCTTCGGCATGGCCGATCATCCACTTCAGCACCTCGGATCCGACAGTCGGTGTTCCTGCCGTAGCCCTACGTTCGCGATGTGCGGCTCCACAACGGCGAAAACCATCGCGACCACAGTTCATCTCCTGTTTCCGACATTCTGAACCTTCCAGACCACCGTTTTCGCTGATCTTCACGCCATTCCACAGACATCGACACAGCGTATCCTCATCACGACGCTGCAGCACTTGATTTCGTCGCCATTGCGTCACTGACCTTCACCATGGTTGCTGTATTTGGTCAGGGTGTGTTGGGACTTCGAAGTTGTCTCCTTGGTGGTGGTGGTTTTGCCGATTCTGTTGTTGTGTCGTTCTTACCCGTTACGCTCTTACTGAAACGAAAACGGCCAAACAGAAATCAGATCGTTGAGGTCAATGGGGTCAAATAGACTCGTTCGAACGAAACGTCTCTTTTTCCAACAAAAAGATACCCGACCAGAACCACCGCGAACGAATCTGCGAAACGAGAAAAACGTGTTGGCCACAGCCACGGCCACGACCTTCGATGCACGGAGCTGATCACGGCATCGACCATTGTATTTGCCAACTTGGCGATGCGTGCGGCGAGTTGATGCCATGCAGACTACTCCAGACTCCTCCAGAGAATGTTTGAGCAGTTTGTGGAGTCGCGAACCTCGTGTTTGTCATGTGTCGGAGATTTGGCAAAACCGATTTCCGTTGGGCATAATCGTGCTATGATGGTCGAGGTTGCTTTGATTTTCGCGCTTTGCATAGATTGGCTGGGCAAGTGCGTGCGCTGATTCCTTTGCATGGAGAGGGATGTAACAAGCAACGGTACTGGGTGTCTCTCAGGTCACTGCTTTGTCGGCGCCGTTATGCTTGCGGAAGTCAAGACGACTGCGTAGGTATGCCATTGTCCTCGCAATCGATTGGATTTCGTTGTACTGCTTTATACTCGAAGTCAACTTGGTTCGGTTTCATGGGACAGCGTGAGGGGGATTCTCTGTTCTGGGGTTGGAGACCTGCCATACTGCCTACCGCGGCGTGCCACGCATCGATGACAACCGGAAGATGCTTGAGGCCCGGATCTCTGCCCGATTGCTCCATGGAAAGCGTTGACTCGGCTCTGTGCACACTTGTGGAAAAACCACGCTGTATCCGGACATCATGACAGTACATACCATACGAGTACAGTGCATCGCCTTCACAAATGTGGCATGGAAAATAGTGCCATCCATCTATGACGAGAGGAGTACCCACACGATGCCAATGAACAACACGCGCACATCAAAATCTGAAGTTGGGATTGGAATGCATTGATCTAGAACAAATGGAACGCTCCACTCTCTGTGGAGTCGGACAATATTGTATTATGAAGCACACTGTGCTGTAATGTGCCGCTCACGGCTTGGCGAACATGTCAACGAATTCAACACCTTCGAACTTCATGTCTTCCGGTATCTTTTGCTCGTCCAAGAGGACTTCCCCTGTCGTGACATCAAAGACGACGAGGTAGGATCGCTGCTTGCAGACGTCGAGATCGCCGGCGCAGTTCTCCTCGACGCTGCGCAATGCCAGGACGTGCTTGTCGTTGGTGTTTGGCACGAAGGCGAACGAGGAGAAGCCGTGCAGACCATCCTTGCTGGCCATGTTGATGTCGACGACCTTGGCCGTCGTGAAGCCCTCGTCGACGAGGACGGCCTTGTTGGAACCGCGAAGCTCGTCCTTGACGTCGTCGTAGGCCTCGGAGGAGATGCGGCGTGGCATGAAGACCCATTTTCTCATCTTGGGCGACCAGTTGATGGCCTCGTGGATGACGTAGCCTGGGCTCTGGGCGCCCAGCTGCTCACGCACGAACGTGAACTGCTTGACCCAGTCGACGCGACGGTAGCCGCCGTTCTGGTTGACGATGGTGACCCAGAGGTTGTTGGTGTTGGCGATGCTGCCATTCGGGTTGGTGTACTCCTTGCCCATGCTTCCCATGTAGAGCTCGCCGTTCTTGACGGTGGCCCATTCCCACTTCATTCCCTTGTCGGTCTCGCCATCTCCCTCGGTGATGACGAGGCGCGGCACGACGTAGCTGGACATGCCATCCTTGTGGTTGCGAATCTCGAAGACGTCACCGGTGCGGTCATCGAATGTCATGAGGCGGTTGTTGAAGATCTGGAGCTCCGAGAACTCGGCGCCGCGGCCCGCCTCGTTGTGCTTGGTGATGAGCTCGCGCGTCGGTTCCAGATCGAGGCTGTATGTGTTGGTCTTCGGATCGTGCGTGATGGTGCCCGGCTGGACGTAGGATCGGAAGGCGGGCTTGCTGCCGTCGATCTTGGAGAGCTGGTCCAGATCCGTGACGGCCGCGAATTTGAAGACGTTGCCGGAGACCACGGCATCCTCAGGTCGGAAGTAACCCTTTGCCGCGGCGCCGGAGAATGGGGTTGACTGATGGAAGGAGCGCAGCGATGAAGTGGCGACGCCGGTGTCATCCACGAAGTCCGACGTGATGAAGAGGATCGTGACCACTGCCGCCAATCCGATCAGCACCATCTTCGAGTTCTGACGCAGGTACCATTGGAGCTTGCTGAGGAAGGAGTTCGTGCGTGGGTAGGCCATGCTCTCGGCGCGGTTCACGGTGGGTGATCCGCCCGAGGCCAGCGGGATTTCGGTGGCTGGCATGTTGGCGCTGTTTACGTTCGTGTTCTTTCGTTGCAGAATGGTGAGATGGGGTACCAATACGAGTGGTCAAGGATGGGTACGGATGGTTATGGATGGCTATGGGTGGCTATGGATGGGGATGGATAGTTCTCGAGAAAGCCGCGGGCAGAATCTCCAACCTGAATTGATGCTGTCTCCAATCAGATGCGCCAATGCCTTCAATTGATTTCTCGCTTGCCGAGTGATTGTGATTGCGATTGCGATTGTCACTGCGATTGTGGAGAGGCAAGGCAAGGAAAACGCTTCGAAGTATCGGCACGGAGTGGTCGGTGAGCAATGACGGTGGTGTTGGTGGTGTGATGCACTTTCTCTCTCTTTTGATGCAGAAAGGAAAACGGCGTGTGCCGTGACCAGAAACCACTCGCAGAACCGAAACGACACGCAGAAACAGTGCAACACCAATGACCGACAAGATGACTGGGAAACAACCAGCATTCGTGTCAGCTTGTCCGAAGGTTATCTCATGATTGGTTCTCGTTGTTATTGGCCATAGGACGTTAAAAGGACGTTTCATTGAATGAAATTGTTTGTGCGAATGCCACACGACTGCCAAACAAGACCGACCAATCATATTCGGTTCAATGAGCTGAATTTTTTTGGGATGACCTTCATTATGTCGATCAATCAAGTTATTACCGCAACCCTCTCCATCAACAATGTTATCTTGAACATTCTACGCAACGGGTATAGAAAACAAGAGTGTTGGATTTCTTCGCCTAATCCGCTCTGGCGATGTAATCGTCGTATGTATTCTACGTACCTATGTGAGGGCTGGTACCTCATGCTGTTGCCCAAATCATCTTGTGCGCTGGTCGTCATGTATCTACAAGATGCGCATCCGGATACGCCTGTGTCCAACACACGAGAACAACCCTCGTGTTGGCCATAACGTGAATGACGAAATCTCCATCAAATCGACTCAAGCTGTTCTGGGTGGATTAGGATTTGGTGAAGTAACGCATGTATTATATTGCATAATATTATTGGATTCAGAGTACTTGTAGTGTGTGTGCGTATGACATGAATGCACGGAGGCCAGTGTGCCGATGCTGGTGCGATATCAACCTATCGTTGATACGTTTAGAGAAGGTCGTATGGCTCGGTGCGGTGTGTACTTGTATTGGACGTGTACGTGCAGGGTATGTAGAGTTGAGTGGGATGGAGTACTTCTGCTCGCCCGATCGTCTGAAGCTTGCCGAGAGTGCCCTCTAGCAAGCACTCCACGCAGCCAGCCCCGCCCCAAGAAGGGCGAGGCGAGCGGTTGCCCAGGACAGCGACCGTGCGCTGGTGAGAAGGGATGGTGCAGCAGAATCATCGTTGCTATCGCCATCATCCGCAGAGGATGGATCGACTGGCTGCTTGCCCGCGTCGGTCTCGTTCTTCTTGATCTTTGGGAGGCAGTAGCTGGGCAGATTCGCGTCGCTTGGGTTGACGCCCTCTGGGACGACGCATCTGTTGTTGCAGTCAAGGATGGGGGCGTCGAGGTCAGGGCACGTCGAGTGGTGGACGTTGAAGTACCCGTGCCACAGACTGGACTGCAATCCATGCACCGCATCCTCGTTGGCGTGAAGGATCTCGGTGATGACGAATTCGAAGCAAAGAGGCGTTAATGGCCCGAAGCCAACATCGCGGCCAATGTTGAGGCACACGCTCTGCTGTCCGGTCACAGCGATGTGGCTGAAGTCATCGCGTGGGCGTGCTCCTGGATGGATCGTCATGTTGCCATGGATCTGGTCCTTGGTGCCCACCGTCAGCTCGCAGAGCTCCAGGAGAGATTCGGAGGTCGTCAGGCATTCTGGCTTGCCATCGCAGTACTCGAAGGCTGTTGGAAGGTCGGTGGCGGAGGTCTGAATCTCGCCATCGGTGGGATCGCCTGTGGCAACGAAGGTGTCGACGAATGCTTGGCAATCCGAGAAGTATTTGGCGAATTGATGATCGACGAACTTCTTCGTGTTTTCTGCGGTGAATGGATACGTTGGCTGGCCAACTGGGTTGTGGGCGTCCATTTGCAATATTCTGCTTGGAACGTAGTAGGCGGAAGCCTGTTGAAGAGACGCGGCCAAGGCGAGAGCCGTGGTGATGAGCGAGGATGGGATTCTGTGCATCATGATTGTTTTAGTGTGGGCTTGTGAAGTTAAGTTAAGTTGGTTTACTTGTGTTGTTGCTGTTGCTGTTGCTATTGATGTTGTATCGTATGATATCGTGGATCACTTGTGCTGGTGGATGAATGAAGATATTGAATGTGTGTGGTAACGATGAATAGATGCCTTTGAGGATGAGTTGTGAATTTGTGAAATTTATGAGAGATGTCTTGTGGAAAGTGAACTGCCAATGAAGGTGTGAGAGGATCGGTTACTTGCAAGTCACCATGCACAAGGCAACATGCTGCAGCATTTGGGACGGCAACGATCGTGCGCATCAATAGTCTGCAGATGCCGCAGATCTGCACCCGTCTGTGTGTGGTCGTTTGGCGCGAAAATAGATCGCAGAGTGAAGCAACAACGTCGATCCTGGTCGACACAAAACATGGAGACCATTGGCCGAGCAATCGATGACCAATCAAGAATGACTGAGATTCTCGTGATTGCTTTCCTCCTGGGTTGCTGAATCCATTGTCCCTCATCTGTTGGGCCTGGTGGCTGGTGAGGGCGGTGGGTGTTGACAGAATGCCCGTAAGACTACGGTTGTCCGCCCTGTTGGAAATCGAAACACAGTCTCGTGGTCAGCGCCGTGGAAGCATCTTCAACAGCCTCTTGAGGAGTCCCGCACGCTCTGAATGGCAATACTTAGACGCTGCGGCATGGTCTTGGTTGGTCAGTTTGGGCCAAGAAGAGAAATATGCGACGGACGTGAACGTCACCGGCGATGTTGATTTGTACTCGAGCCCAAGAAGACCGGCGAACGCGGATCAAGGAAACATCACAAGGTGTGAATCGTATGCCGAAACGCGATTTCGCTGACCTCAAAGACCCTTGAAAAAACAGAATGCCAGACACCCGTCTCATTCTTCTACCAAAAGTCAAAAGTGCAGACAACAGGACATGCAAGGATCAATTCGTTTGGCATCAAACAGCTCAAAGGAACTATTTGTACCGAGTGGGTGGAAGCACGCCTCGTCACCGTAGTCGGGGCGCGCACCAACGAGTATGGTACAATGATGATACACACTCCTGACTTGCGCGCCTCCGGTCCACATCTGTTTCAGTTCTGTTAGCGGGTTGATTCAATGAAGGCAGAGAAGCAGTTGGGCAGGCAGAAAACCAAGAAAGCAGACAAATCGAGGTTGATCTCAAGAATTCAATAGAATCGAGTGGAACGGAGCAATGGCAGTATGGTATGGTACATGTACAATAGACGCGAACTTCAACCAAGCACTCTGGCGAGAGAGGACGTTTGGGAACGTTTCTCTCATAGTCGTACTATACTTGTGCCGGTTGTATGGTACATTACTTTCCTTGGCTTGGCTTCGCGATCGTTCAACCGACCCTTCGCTTGTTGCCCCAGGCACATCCACAACGCAATCTTCAATGGAGTACGAGCTACTCTGCCGTGATCGTGTCCATAATTGCGCTCTGCATTAAAATGACTTGGCTGCAAGTTTGCTGGATGCTGCACTAAATGTGAATGATATAATATGTGCTAAAGTTGGGCAATAGAGACTACTGTAAGAGCCTCCCAACTTCATTTTTGTCCTCTACTCGTGCATGGTGTTGGTGACGTTGCTGTGTCGCATGTTGACGGATGGCCCATCGATCATGGATCCGAACTTCGCGAAGGAAGGATGCTTGGGGACAACTTGGGCGGCCTTGATGGCGGTGTCGTGGTCCTTCCACACGATCATATCCGTCCACAACCCGGCGTCCTTGTCATCTTTGGACACATATCGAGCAAGGTAACCTCCGAAAGCCTTGATGGCGGTCTTGGATTCCTCGACGGCCGCGAGGAAATCTTCCTCCTTGGTGCCTCTCGCCAGGCGGAAGGTGACGATCTCGATGCAGGCGGTCATGGTGGCGATTTGGATGTGATTTGGGTGTCGGGGACTTCTCCACGTACTGCCCAGCGGCTTTTGTTTCTTGTCAACTTCTGATCCTTGGCTTTGGCGCCGAAGGCTTGTTTGGTCGTCTTCGGACGGATGTAGAACCTTGGAAGAAGCGATTGGTATACCGCTTCAGTGTTCTTGCGTACGAGTCTTCGTCGTCGATGGGCGCCCAATGTCACGAAGCTGAAGTTTGCAAATCTGTTGCGGATGATGCAAGAAATGCAATCAAAAGAGTAAGGCTTGGTGGCTGGTTCGTTGGTTCGTGGATTGGTCTTGAGTTGGATGCAAACTGGTTTTATGGCTTCTTCTGGTGCTCAGTTGCTTGTTGGCTTTCGGCACTCGTCGCCTGCGGATACAGCCTGCTCTCACGATGCTGCACCGCACCACTATACTTGCGTTTGCATGCGCTTCCGTGCCCAAGATCTTGGCAGTGTGGGCGGTTTCCCGAATGGTCCAGCATGTTCATTGGCATCAAGTATTCGTCGGAGTACGGCATCCGATGAGAAACAAGATCATTTTTTCTGTTTCGGTATCGTGATGTTGTGGGCGGTTTGGTTGATGCGTTTTCCGAGAAAGATCTTGTGCGGCGACTTTGATCTTGGCGCCTTTCTGGTCCACGACTGCAACCAGAAACGTCAACGGTTGATGGCAGACACGAGTTTGCCTTTCCGTGACTCAGTGTTGAAATGTCCGAGTGCTGTAGACTTGTTGGTAAAAGTAGACTGTTTCTGTTGAGGGTTGGTAACCGTTTCTCTGTCAGTTTTATGAGCTATTCTATTTCCGATTCTGCTCTCTCTCTCTGCTGCTCTGTTCATCGTGATCTCGTGTTGTACATCAGCCACTCTGCTGATCTTATCTTGTGTATCCATGTTGCTTCCGGTTATGGAGCAATCCCATTCGTACTCGGAACCATTGGCGCATTCATCTGTGATTCTATCTTGCTCACAGATTGCAATGTTGATGTTCCGAATCTGAACACATAAGGACACACATGGGGAGTCCTCCAATGTCAAGGTGTTTGCAAGTGTCATGTTCAATCTTGCATTCTGCACACTGGGGTAAAGTATTGAGACCACTACATCCGGTCACAGTTTCGGTCGTGGTACAGACACAACCTCCGTGAGTTTTCGGTCTCGATCCGAGTCCCGCCTTCGTCTGGTCGGTGACGTCATGCTAAATCTCGACAACTCAGCGTCTAGAGTTTGAATCCATGGAGTCATCATGGAAGCGTGTAGTTTCGTTGTGCGCAGATTCCCACAACAACAACGACACATCACGCGACATCGAGCAGCACCCAAACGTCGACTGTAGACATCAGTAACAACCACACCCAACAAAGATACAAAAAAGTGAAAGAGAGAAGCGTGGGACCTGAATCGCATACGAACCACTCCAGAGAGTACCACTATTCTACTCTCATCGCAAGTGCAATAGCAACGCCCTTGCTCGTTTGCGCAACGAAGGATGAAAGGAGCGACGTGGTTGCACGCGTGGTGCGCGTTGCTTTGGCTCTCGCAGACCTCATCCGTGTGCGCTTCCTACTGGTCCCTCTTTGGCAGCAGCGATGGATCTGCCGCAGCCGCCGCGGATCAAGATGCGAATGGAATCCTCGTCTCGCCCATCATCAACCGCGAGCTGAAGGTGTCCGTGAAGGCGCACGGATGGGCCAGCACGCCGTCCGATGTCGTCTGCGAGGCATGGTCGTTGCTGCAGCCGCAGTGGGGCTTCCTGGATCGTTGGGTGCAGCATCAGGCATCCAGCATGGCGCATTCCAACTCGTACAAGCGGATGACGGAACTGGTCCTGCAGACGGCCGCCGCAACCTCCGATCGGCTGCCCGTCAATTTGGAGCTGCTCGAGTACTCGTTGGTCATCCGATCTCAAAGTCCTGCATGTCAGCTGCAGAGAGGACTGGCGGTGCAATCCTGGATTCAGCTGGCTGGGGAGGAACCGCCATCCACGCAGCAAGCATTCGCTGTCGTCCATCCGCATGGGAAGCTGGCACGATCGCCGGATGATTTGTTGGACCTTCTGTCGTGCACGAGCGAAGATGAGTGTCAGCTGGAGGTTTCCGCCATCGATGACCTCCTGCTGCCAGGCGAGGTGCCGCGATCGTCGACCGCAGATGATGGTGCTTCCATTCGGACCGACGGTGGGTTGGTCATTCTCTACGGTGACATGACCAGCGCGGCGTTTGCTGCCTTCTACACGAAACTCGTCGAGATGGATGCACCGTTCGTTGTACGTTTCATGGATGGGCACGCTGCCTCTGACGAGCAACAACAGCAACAGCAACCCACTATCCTGCAAGGCTACGGAGTCCGTTTGGACATCCGCAACGTCGAATACAAGGTCTTCGATGATCACAAACGAACCATCTCCGGCGATTCCGATGAGGCCGTCAATCACATCAACGTCTCCAGCTTGGAGGCCCTCAGCGATCAATTCCTTGCCGGTGTCAACCTCACGGCGCTGGGGCTGTCAGAAGATGCGTCTTCGGAATCCGCCGCCAACGAAGCCTTGCAGTTGCAGCAGCAGATCTGGAAGCTGCACGAAGCCCAGATCGGCCACTCGCAGCTCATCCCGCCGACGTGGCAGCGCCGGCAACTCAGCGTGCAAGCCGCCCACACCCTGCTGCACAACAACGACGACAACGAGCAATCGTTCTCGGACCCGCTCGTCACGATGCAAGAAATATCGCAAAATCTACCCTCCGTCGCATCCACGCTGGTCCATGTCAAGGTCCCACCGGAATTCGAGGATATCGTGCAGTCGTTACAGGCTCCGCTGCAAGGTCTCATCAGGGAGAGCCGAGGCGGGCTGTGGATCAACGGTCGACCCGTCGCCATCGATCGTCCGTCCTTCAACGTCTTCGAACTCATCCAGCTCCTGCAAAAGGAGGAGAAGGAGATCCAGCAGTTCCAAAACGAGCTCGCCAACATCTTCGCAGAGGAAACGCGAACGGATGCGCTGAAGGCCATCTATCAGGCATGGTTGCAGGGCGCAGACTTCTTCGCGGCAGAAGACGATGATGACGATGACGACGATGAAGACGAGTACGACGGTGGCATGGGCCGCTCCCAAAAGCCAGCCAAACCGGCCGACCGTATTGATGTTGGCCGCGGCTGGAAGCAATCCATCATGTACCTCAATGACATCGAGAAGGACAAGCAGTACGCCAGCTGGCCTCGATCCATGCAGCAGATGCTCATGGCGATGCAGTACGGCATGGCACCCTCCGTGCGACGCAACGTCTTCACGACATTGGCCGTCCTCGATCCCACCCAACTGGCAGGTGACGGTTCCGGGCGTCCCGTGGCGCTCGACGTCGCCGCACAGCTGATGCAGAATCAATTCCCGCTGCGGTTGGGTATGCTCATCGTCGGGCAGGATGATATCGCTGCGTGCGAAAAGTGGATTCAATCGACGCGGCCGGAGGCTGGAGTGGCATGTCCCATGCCTGAAAATGAAACCCTCTTTGGCACCCCGCCATCCGACAGCCCTCCAGCGGAGGAGGAATTGGAAAGCACCCCCATCACGGCCCGGTTGGTCCATCGTTTACTTGCGTATGTCATGGACAAGTACAGCCGAGAGCTCCTGCTGCCGTACAATGACAATCTCATTGTATCGATCGGACAGAAAAGTCGAGACTTAGGGCCGGGCAAGTCGGTCTCCGCAGCCGATCTGCTCAAGGCACATCGCAAGATCATTTCGGCGATGAATGAGGCACCGGAAACCGTGCCGGAGCTCGTGGATGGGCTTATCGCATCTGAGGCAAAGAGCAGCGACGAAGACGCATCGCCATCCCTGTACACGTACGGCAAGGCGCTCCGGTTTGCAGCAGACAAGGGACTCAAACCAGGCATGAGCTTCTTGAATGGGCTTTCCCTCCCCGGCTACGACGACGACGATGCGAATGAAAAGATCGGCAAGGTCTTGATGGAGGAGCAAAAGTACATCTTTGAGATGGTGGCACGTGGCGTCATCACCGACACGTCACCAAAATCGATTTACGGCAAGCTACTCACCGGCGACCACGTGCATCCCAAGCTCCATCGATCCTTCGTGGATTCGGAGAATCCCAACAACTTTGCGAACCTGCAATTCAAGAAGGGTGCGCATGTTCCTCCAACCACTGTGGTGCTATCGTGCGAATCTTCGCTTTCAGCAGCATTCGTGGTTGTCGCCGTTCTGGACGACGACAGCACGGACCGCAAGCAGTTCGACGATGATCTCATGAGCGCCTTGTTCAATGCATTCGGGGGCCAAGATGGCTGCAAGGGCACATTCGGATACAAGGTTGTTTCGCAGGCCGACATCGTGCGTACTGCCGACGATAACATTCCCGACTCCAACTTCATCTGGATCAACGGGCGCATCTATGCGCTGCAACCAGGGGAAGTGTTCACACATAGCGATCTCGAGATTCTGGCCGGATTGGACATGGCGAAATCAACTGCCGTCACGAAGTTGTTGCTACCACGAATCAAGGGGGTACCTGTGGAAGTACAGACCGATGTGATCTCGAAGGTCGTCGGCTTCTTGGTGTCCACCAAGGTGCAACGCAGCGATCCGGTCGCCATGATCAACGAGCGCCTGCCACAGATGGGTTTGCCAAGCAATCCGATGCAAATCGACTTCGAATCGCAGAAGAGAACAGACGGCATCCAAAGCGGAATCACGGCCATCGTCGATCCCATTTCAAAAACAGCACAGCGCCTTTCGCCGTTGCTGATCGTGATGCGGGACAAGCTCAAGCTCCCGGTGACGCTGATCTTGGCGCCGACAGCCATCCTGGATGGCGATTCCAAGATCCCCATCACGAGCTACTACCGTTTCGTGGCGGACCCCGATGCCTTCCAGGATAGTGCGGTGACGCCGATGGCGCACTTTTCCAACCTCCCAACGCAGCATGTGTTCACGGTGCAGCTGGATGTGCCAGAACCGTGGGACGTCCAGCAAACCAAGACGGTCCAGGATACAGACAATCTGCGATGCAGCCTTGAGAACGGGTGCAGCGACGCGGAACATCGTGACGACTCTCCATACTCGGAAGCCTCGGCCAGCTACAAACATCTGACGGAGGTGGAGTACGGGCTTTCGAGCCTGCTCTTCTTCGGCCAATGCTACGAGGTCAAGGGCAAGATGACACCGCCCAATGGGCTGCAACTGACGTTGTCGCCACATACGGAACTCGGCGTTTCTGATGCTGCCGCCGCTCCAACCGAATCCGCCCAATATTCCGATACCTTGGTCATGAAGACGGCCGGATACTGGCAACTCCGAGGCAATCCAGGCATTTGGGATCTGAACATCCTGAAGGAATCCCGCGGCGCTGAGATCTTCGACATGATCAAAGGCACCTTCCGACGCGGGTCGTTGAAGCTGGACAAGAGCGACGACAACACGTACCAATCCAAGCGCCTCGTGATGGACAGCTTCGTCAGCAAAGGCGAGGTTTTGCTCGTCCGGCGCAAGCAAGGGTACCAACACGCAAGCCTGTTCTACGACTCTGACAAGGCACGCAAAGGACTTCAGACGAAGGACGACGACGTCGTCAATGTCTTTTCGTTGGCGACTGGACATCTCTACGAACGGTTCCTCAAGATCATGATGCTCTCCGTCACCAAGCGCACCTCGTCGAAGGTCAAGTTCTGGCTGTTCGAGAACTTCCTGTCACCAAGCTTCAAGGCATCGGCAAGGGCCATGGCCGACCGGATTGGTTGCGAGGTGGAGTTCGTCACGTACAAGTGGCCCGAGTTTTTGCGCGGGCAGACCGAGAAGCAACGCGTCATCTGGGGCTACAAGATCCTCTTCCTCGACGTCCTCTTCCCACTGAACGTCAAGAAGATCATCTACGTCGATGCCGATCAGGTGGTGCGTGGCGACCTGACGGAGCTGCGGGACATGGACCTCAACGGTGCTCCGTACGGATACACGCCCATGTGCTCGTCTCGCGAAGAGACCAAGGGGTACCAATTCTGGAACACGGGGTTCTGGAAGACCCATCTCCGGGGCAAACCGTACCATATCTCCGCGTTGTACGTTGTGGACTTGGAGCGCTTCCGCAAGGATCTGGTAGGCGACAAGCTCCGATCAGTCTACCAGCAGCTCTCGGCCGATCCCAATTCGCTGGCCAATCTGGATCAGGATCTGCCCAACTACGCACAGCATCAGGTTCCCATCTTCTCCCTGCCGCAGGAATGGCTCTGGTGCGAGAGCTGGTGCAGCGACGAAACCAAAGCAACATCGAAGACGATCGATCTCTGCAACAATCCGCAGCACAAGGAGGCCAAGGTCTCCATGGCCAAGCGCATCATCAACGGGAATCTGTTCAACGAAAGTTGGGTGGAGCTTGACGCAGAGGTCGAATCGTACTACCAGGACTTCCTCGGGCACGAACAGTTGTAGTAGATGACGTGGCGATGGTCGACGAACGGGAACTGCCCCCTGCAGGAGCGCGTGGAGATTATGGATTGCCGGCGTGGCACAAGCACGGCAGCATGGTCATGGAGTACTCTAACTGTATCTGTAACCGTGCTGTGCAATTGCGATTTTTAGTTTTGCGTGCTTACATACTCTAGAGTGTTTGTGCGTGTAGTATGCGTGTAAGGTCTGGGGACAGGTCTGCCACGATCAATGAATCAAACCGATCCCCGCCTTTCTACTAATAGTTGCGTTTCTTTCGTGTTGGATGAAGTCAGAGGCAGAGCTGCGCAGTGGCGATAGGCGCACAATTGCCCATCATCTTTGACGTGTACGAGCACAATGCCAAACCGGTGCTCCTACGTCCTACTCTTTTGCGTCGTCCTTCTTGTCCTCCTTGTCGTCGTCCTTGTCCTCCTTCTTGTCGTCCTTCTTGTCCTCCGTCTTGTCGTCTTTCTTGTCCTCCTTCGATTCCTTTTCAGCTGGCTCATCAAGGTCGACCACCTCATCAGATTCCGTCTCAGAATCTGTGCCAGCATCTTTCACTTCGTCTGCTCCATCCTTGGACACCACCTCGGCGGGAGGTGCTTTGTCGGTTTCTTGTGGTTCGATTGTCACTTCCACGGGCGCATCCTCGCTGGACGTTGCCATGACGACTTCTTCCGGAGCCGCGACCGATGCTGAAACGCCCGTGATTGGAATCTTGCGGATGTTGTCTTCGATTCGCTTCAGATCCTTCGGCGCCGTCACGACCAGAACGCCGTTCTCCAAGTTGGCGCTGAACTTTTCCACATCGACGGTTGCGTCCAACGAGAAGCTCTGGCTGAAGCGCGATGTGCAGCGGCTGTTCTCGTTGGATGATTCGCGGCTTCCGCTGACGGTGAGGATATGGTCTTCCAAGCTCACGTTGATGTCCTCCATCTTGATGCCCGGGACGTCCACGGCAAGCTTGAAGAGCTCGTCGTTGTCCACAATCTCGTAGCGAGGGGAGGTGCGGTAGAACGCTTGGCCTGGGGACGATTCCCAGGAGCGGCGGCGACGACGGCGGCCATGGAATGGCGAGATCGAGCCGAGCTCCTCATCGAACAGGAGGCGGGCTGCTGGTGAGTTGAGGATCAACGAGCCTTGTGGGAAGAAGCGGCCGCCCGTGGACCAAGCAGATGTCATGGTCGGGGCCATGATGGCCGAAGAGGCGAGGGCCGAGAGAGCGAATGGTGAGCTGAACTTCATGGTTGTTGCTTGTTGTTTGTTGCTTGGTTGTTTGTTGTTTGGTTCGAGGCTGCGTTTTCAAATTGGGAGGTCTGAAGATTATGAGCAGATGAGGAATGGTTGATGAGGGATTCCGACATGCGCAGATGCGGGTGCAGATGCAGGCGCAGATGCGGGCAGTAGCACGCAGTGGCTGTACGGTTTGCTCCGCTGGCGGTTCTATGTCATCACGTTGATTCGCGTTGATGTGAACTGTTGACGAAACAGAACGAATCGGTCCGAAGTTGTTGTGCAAATTGTGAGCATGTTTGGGAATTCGAAACAGATGGAGGTCCTCGTTCATGTCGCAGGTTGGATTGCGTTAAGTCCACATGACAACATGCGACAGAAGCCGGTGTCGCACATAGTCGCCATTGAAGATGCCACGTGACAATATCTGAATGATTCGGTCTAGTCGTAAATTGTGCATACTTGCCTGTCCATCGCCCTTGATCACGAACAATATTAGTTTGTGACAACTATGTAGTTCGACCAATTGGACCAAATTAGCAACATCGTGAGTCGTGGTTGGGTTGGACACAAAGGTTTGGCTTCGTGTTGAAGAGTTGCCGCGAAATGGACGACGAACACTGCTCGACGTTGCTGACCGGCCACTCTCATCCTCAGAACACGCAGAGCGAAGTGGAGCGATGGAAACGAGGATGCGATCGACAGAATCAGAAGGATTGGACACAAGCCGCACCACAAGGCATCACAAGGCATCACAAGGCACCACAAGGCATCACAAGGCATCACAAGGCACCACAAGGCAACCAACCACGGAAAGATTTGAAGCACCGCCAAGTGTCAGGAGAGGAATCGTATGTAGAGAGGCGTCATGAACCTCCCGTCCTTGCGCGATGGCGGTCCACACGGGCAGTTCCCGTGGGGCGAGGGCAGCCTTGCAGCATCCGCAAGTCCGGCATTCACGAAGTCGACGGCCGTCATGTAGTCGAAGTGAATGCCAATCTCGAAGACAACTCAACCTCTCACAACATCCAAAAGTGCAGAAACCAGAGGCAAGTACTCCCAACAGACGCGGGCAGACCCCAACACATCGATCATCTCTGTGGATCCAAATACGGTTCAATCAAACGTACTCAAACACGCACTCAAGCATGCCATTCATGAAGAAGGACGTCCTTGCTCTCGCCATCGGACAGAGCCTCATCCATGGACGCGCTCATGCGCTTCTGGAGGCAGAGATCACACGCAACCCCCATGGTCTCGCCGATCTTCATCGCACTCGCGTTCACAACACGAAGCTCGCAGCTGAGCACGGCAGAGACATCGCCACGAACAAGCAGCATGTAGCAATCGCAGATATCAAGAAGCAAGCCCTGGAAAACTTGGACTCATTCTTCACCGATCAGCCCTGGGCAGGGAGGGGTGATGCTATCGCTGAGGACCGAACCAGCACATCGAAAGCCAACCGTCGCCCTCATGCCGTGGCCAACGCCGACCAGAGGCAGTACGTTGACCAGGGACGCTTGCGAGGAAGCACGGGCGTAGTTGAAGCTGAGGCGATGGCTGAAGGCACACCACGAGAGCCATTGGTTGCACCTGCCCGGCAGAAGACAGCCAAGACGAGCGGATCTGAAGCGCGCCAGCTCAAGTCGTCAAAGACATCCAAGTCTTCCAAATCCTTCAAGTCCTTCGATGACGTCGACGAGTTCGAATCATGCTTCACCGGAACGGCCGATGATGTCATCGCCAGCTGCGCTGCTGCCAATGCAACCTGCTGCGCGCCATCGCAAGACTCCCAGGTACCTGCCTGCATCTGGGGCGATGGTCGAAACGTCACTGTTTGTCCAAACTCTTGCAACGGTGACCGTGCCTGCTACTTCAACCCCAGCACAACGACAACCATCCAGGTTGCCTCTTCCTCTTGCAATGGCGAGGCTTCCTGCTTCGGCATCGAGATGGCGATTCCTCGATCTTCTTGCAACGGTCAAGTTGCATGCTTTCTCAACACTGGCGGCGTCGGTGACAATGCCTGCAACGGCGATGCCGCGTGCTATCGCAACGCTGGCGACGTGTCTCGCGACGCGTGCGGCGGTGAGGCCGCGTGCTTTGGCAATTCCGCCAACGTCGGGAAAGGATCATGCGGCGGCGACCGGTCTTGTCTCCAGAATGAGGACGTCATTGGTAAGAACGCTTGCATCGGGCCTTCCTCTTGCTACTTCAACGAAGGCACGATCGATGACTTCTCTTGCTCCGGAGAAGAAGCTTGCACTCGGAACACTGGCGGCATTGCCAAGGCTTCTTGCATTGGTGAACTTGCCTGCGGGTCCAATGAGGGTGACATCAGCAGCAGGTCTTGCGTTGGCGACGAGGCGTGCCTTGCCAACGTTGGAACTATTGGAGCAGAAGCCTGCATCGGCCAATCCGCATGCAGCGGCAACAACGCAACTATCGCAACAGGAGAATGCGTGGGCAACAGCTCGTGCACATAGTGCGGTAGGTACGGTCGGGTTGGTCGTTCCAAAGAGCACATCGTATCGCAATCCTCAAGTGTTGCCGAAGCATCACATTAAGTAGTACACGTACCGTACGACTACAGATTGATTGGAACCTTCCGAAATGCCAGCGCATTGTTTGGTGGGACCGTCGTTCTGCGCCTATTCGTTCACTTACCGAATGCCTGACTTGTTCTCGTTTGCAAACGGCTGGATGCTTGCGTCATGGTGGGTCCGTTGTGGACTCTATTAATGTGACGCGCGCGGATTGGGTTTTTCTTGTTGGTGTCGCTGAATCCAATCGCCGATGGACTGAATGAAAAAGCGAAAGGGCGTGATGCGGCGATGCAGAGTTCGCAGTTTGCGATTCCACCCAAAGGCACGAGCAAGATGTTTGCGATGAATGCGCACAGACGCATCGCCATGGTATGCTAAACCCATGAAGAGCTGACATTCGTCAAACCACCCCGAGGGAGACGCACTTGACTCAACCAAGGGACTGACAACACGTGAGAAAGATGCAGGCAACAGGCCGCCAAATGCGTCTCGAGTGCCTCACAACAGCGTATCTGTGCACAACAAACAATGTGCGATCCTTCTCGTTTCGCAAGCCGAAAGCACACCAGCACAAATGTTTGATTTGACCCTGACACCATTGAACTCGCTGCATCTGCAGGGGTCACCCAGTGAGCTGCTCTAATCCCATCTCTTCACGATGGTACCCGTCAGAAATCCACTCAACGAAAATTCAGAATTGTACTTGACATCCATTGTTCCACTCGCACAATTCTCTTCCATGGTGGTGCGCTACTGACACGTTGTTGTTCTTCGTGCAGTTGCAGAGTATCTGTGATCCGTGAAAGGCTCCTGGCGGCGCGATGAACTTTCCTCAGCGTCAACCAGCACCCGCAAGCAAAACAGCATCGCTGCGACCCGACGCACCAGCTCATCCCTCACAAAACGACAGCACCCACGCACCTTGGTCGCTTTCCTTTGGTAAATCCCCTGTCCCATAAATCGCAACTCAGCACAATCTCCAGACAGTCCTTCACACCGAAACCAAGGCATCGGTACAAGTTATTATAATATTCTATAATATTAGAATAGGAATACCACCACCACATCGATTCATCCAAATACAACAACCGCTCCAATAACAACTATTCTACAACATGCCATTCACGAAGAAAGAAGCCCTCGCTCTCGCCATCACACAGAGCCTCATCCTTGGCAGTGCCAACGCATCATCCGAGGCGGACACGGCGGCCAAGATGGATATCATCGCCGATACCCACAGCGTGCTCATCCAGAAGATGCATTTCGCACTGAGCCGCCGAAAAGATGTCACTACGAACAAAAACCTTGCCTTGAATACACAAAAGCAAGCCCTGGACAAGCTGCACTTGATCCTTGCTCGCAAGCCCTGGACCGACAGCGATGGCATTGCTTCTGGGGACCAAAGTCCCGCACGAAACGCCAACCGACGCCCACGTTCCATCTCCACTCCCAACAACAACCACTTCGTCGACCAAGGACGTCTGCGAGGAACCGCACGTGTGCCGGGTGCGACAGACGAAAGCTCCCCAAGAAAGTCGTTGTTCGCATATCTCGATCAGAAGACCGACAAGCCCAACGAATCTGATGGACACCAGCTCAAGGCATCCAAGGAATCGAAGCAATCGCGATCTGACCACGTGAACGACGTTGGACTGTGCTTCAACGGAACCTCAGACGAAGTCATCGCCAGCTGCGCCGCTGCCAACGCGACCTGCTGCGAAACACCAGAAGGTGCCGAGAATCCTGCCTGCAGCTGGGTTGGCGACTCCAATATCACGGTGTGTCCAAACTCTTGCAACGGTGATGGTGCCTGCTACTTCGACTCTGCCTCGACAGCGACCATCAAGATCGCTTCCCAATCTTGCAACGGCGAAAAAGCATGCTATGGTATCGATGCGGTAGTTCCCGAATCGTCGTGCAACGGCGACGCTGCATGCCGTTTCAATACTGGTGATCTCGGTGAAGGATCCTGCAACGGTGAATATGCGTGCTTTTTCAATTCTGGCAGTGTGTCTAACAATGCATGCTTCGGCGACCTGGCATGCGCTGGCAATGTCGCAAGCATTGGAGAAGGATCATGCGCTGACGATGGTTCATGTGCCGTGAATGAAGGGACTGTGGGAGCAAACTCGTGCATCGGATTTTCCTCGTGTTACTCCAATCACGGGACGATCGACGATTCCGCTTGTTCCGGCAAAAGAGCTTGCTTTTCTCAATACGGTGCCATTGCCAAGTGTTCATGCTCTGGTGAGGAAGCTTGCTATCGGAACGATGGAGATATTGCCGAAAATTCTTGCATGGGGGTGCTCGCCTGCGCTTACAACGCGAGAGACATCAGCAACAAGTCTTGCGTCGGTGGCTCTGCTTGCTTTCTCAATGCAGGTAGCGTTGGGGAAGAAGCCTGCATCGGTGAATTCGCGTGTTACTTAAGCGGCGTTGCCATCGATGCGGGAGAATGCATTGCCGACTACGCATGCTCACTGTAGATGCTGATCTTCCCCCTTGCCTCTTGGCGCGGAAGTTCAGGCCACCGATGTGGCACAAGCATCGCGGTGGCGCGATCGTGGCTCTCGCCGGACATCCCGAATCCATTGGATGATCTCACATCATATTGAATATAATAATATCATAGAATACTATTTTAAAATATCATTCATATCCATAAAGAGAGATTCTGTCTGGGGAGACCAAAAATGGCCGTTTTGGGCTCAGGAGACAAAGTTACCCGGAGGTTCGCCAAAATCCGGTCTGAGGAGACAATTTTCAGTTCCACGTGATAATTCTCTCCCTTTCGAAGTAACCGAAGTCCCCTGTAAACTCGTTTCGAAAAAGAGCTGTGAGCCAATCGATTACTTAGGGGCGCCCACTGACGTGGCGCCCGATACTACGGGAGTTTTCCCATGGTATCAAAAAACGAGTTTGTCCGGAACGGTGGTACCAAAATTGAGTCGGTCTGGTCCTTGTTGTCAGCATGCATGGATGAGACTCGATGCTCTGGACTTTTTTCAAAAATGCCAAGGCGCGCGCTTTTTGGAAATTGTCATTGCCGATTGGCCTTCGCGCCGGCCAGCGGACGGGAGAAAATGCACCACGATAACGCTAGTTGTTGAGGTCCAGCTCCAATATGGGAGACACGGTTATTTTGTATATTTATATATTTCGTGTTGGTCGTTTCGATCCGTCTTCGACGTCACAAGGAACGATACCACTCCATAGAACACCAATCACAAGACGCCACAGAACATCATTGCTGTGTTACGTGGTAGTGGAAGGGTTGCGTGGCCTTGGTACTTGTGAAGCGTTCTGTGCATTGTGCTTTGCGCACATTCGGTACAATTCTGGGTAATCTCCACGTCCCCCAACCGTTGAGAACAACACACTTGACACAACAGCACCACAACAACACGACAATGGAGAAACACAACGAAACTCCCCAAGCGCCGTCGAACGGCATCATCGGCGCTGCGATAACCATCGCTCCATTGCAAGATCTGAGTGCACAGGCGGAACCGCCATGGAAAGTTTGATGGATGAGCGAGAGGGGGCTGCTGGAGTGGTTCAATTGGGACCGTGACAGGACCATGCGCAAACGGCACGATTTGGAGGAAAATCCGCTGGTTGGGTATGGTCACTGCCTGGAATGCAGAGGCCATCCCAACAACCATGGATGGGCAAGACGCATCAAGGACGACGATGTGAAGACGCCCACGAAGTTTGAGGCTCAAAGATGGCCTGGAAGGCGTGGACGGAAAGAAACAGTGGAGGGCAAGAGTTTCTTTTGGTGGGTGGCAGCCCACTCGTCACATGGCTTCGCCAATGGGCACCATCAACAATTCACCCCAAATCGCCAAGCCATCCATGTATGATGTGGTCAAAATCAAGCCAGGAAAGAGGACATCGAAGAATTCCTTTGTTATCTTGTCTGGAACAGGCTGCAGATGCGAATTCACACCAAGGGGTCAATTTTGGAGTTCAAAAACAGCACGATGGCCTCATCATACTGAGGTGTACCATCGGGGGCATGGGCGCCACACCCATTCTGAACACATCAGTGTGTCGCCAAGGGACGTGGGAACGCTTGAGGGGCATGTGGAGGAGCTGCAAGGATCGTATCGACGAGATACGGATCCGAATACGAACGGCATCCGCGTGGCCCAAAAAATGTCGAAATTCTGCATTTCAGTGCAGGGAGACTTCGGAGTATGAGATGCGGATATCCGCGCGGATCTTCATGGAGTGGATAGATGGGGGGTATGCGGAGCCAATGTGGTGCGCATGTTGCAGAGATTTCAGGATTATGATGATGATCATGGATGATGAAGGGTGGGCAGCATGGTGGCATCCAGAATTTTTGGCATCCGTTGCATCACGGACAGCAAGCCAAAATGATGTTAAAAATAAAGTTCATAGAAATCCAACTTCGACATTCAGAATCACTGATAGACAGTTGTCCGAATGAACTGTTTAGTTTTAATTGTAAATGAGGTGTTGTTGAGATATAGCATCATAAGCAGTCACATGGATGGTTTTTGGGGCGTGCTCTAGATTCGTGTATTGTATCACGACTCATCGCTCACAAAATGCTTCAACTCGTGGTATCGTTGGGCATTTTCCTGTGGTCTGCTTGGTGGTTTTCTGCGAGAAATCAAATAGTGCGATTTTTGGCGCCGAGCGATTGGAGCAACAAACACAACACAACAAACACAACACAACAAACAGCAGCAGAACAGCAGCAGAACAGATGATTCATGATCTTGACTGTGGCACCTTTGTTTTGCATCAAAAGTGATCTTGTCATATCTACCACACCATCCTGCATACCTCCAACATGCCTGATACTTCCAATATGACTACTCTCGCCGCCCCTACTGGCAGTCCAACCACCGATCCCATCGCGCCTCCCATTGTGCCCATCACTGCACCTGACAATGCACCTGACAATGCACCTGACAATGCACCAGCCAATACAGTCCCTGCCATGTGCTCCTCCACCAAAGACGTCAATACAAAGGTGATTGTGTTCATGACATACTTCCTGAGGAAGAAGTACAGTGCAGCAGAGCTGGAGGTGCTGCAGGCAAAGAGTGAACCGTACACCGCCGCCGAGTATGATCATGTCCGTCCTGAGCACATTGCGTGCTTCTTGATGAAGATGGCATTTGGAACTGAGAATCCTGGGCCCAGTGATGCCTCCTCTTCTGCCAGGTTGGGTACTCTGCAGCGCTACAAATCTGCCATCTCCTCGAAGATGCCACGCAAAGATTGGTGCGATCGCACTAATACGGGAAATCCAGTGCGCAGCAACTACGTCGACAGGGCGATCAAACACGTCGCGAAATTGGAGAAGACGGGCGATTGCAAGGAGAGCACAGAGAGAGAGCCATTCGAAATCACTGAGTTCGAGCAGTTGTTGTCCATGCTTGGTGCTGCGAATGATTGGCAAACCTCGTGCGGTCTCACCTCCTTCTTCAAGTTGCAATTCCACCTCATCGGCCGTTGCAGTGACATTGCAGACCTCAAGTATTCCTACTTCTACACCATCCCAAATGCCGAAGGGCACATCGGCATCAGGGTGATGAAGTCAAAGAATTCTACAGACATCCACAAGATTCCTCTCCAGATCATCGTCGGATCGTTTGACATTGCCCACTGTCCGATCCTTGCCCTTGCAATCCATATGGAGGTCTCCTTGGCTCAGTCGCAACAAGAGGAACCCTACATCTTCTTTTTCTCCGGAAGCGGCGCAAAAGTGCCTAAAGCAACAGCAAAGATGGCCACAAATGCCGTTAACTTCTGTACTAGCGATCCTGATTTCAAGATCGTCTCTAGTATCAGGCCAGTGAAGCTGCTTGGAACACATTCAATCAGGAAGTGCGCTGCCACCCACGCAAGCAATATCGGTTGCAGCCCCCACAAGGTCAACAAGAGAGCTCGGTGGGCTGACCCACATGCTAAAGTGATCGCCCGCTATGTTGATGTCACTCTCTCGTGCATTGATGCAGAGGTAGCATGCCAGTCCACCATCGGTGCGCCATGCAAGTACAACGTGATCAATCCAGAATTGGTCACAGACGAGTGGCTCCTCAAGCATGTTGGCGCAGGAATGGCGAAAAAATTCAATGCCCCCCTTGCCCTTGCATTTGCTCGTGGACTCCTGTGGGGTGCGATGGATTCTAAGGCCTGCCAGATGATGCCTGCATGGCTCTCTGACAGTGTGCGTAAGGCCTACCGCAAGCTGGCACGGGAATCTAACTTGGACCCAGATGCTAACCCTGTGAAGCGAGTCTGCCTCTACGTTGGCAACGTGCGTGGTGCACTCAAGATTGCAGAGGGTCCACGTCCGAGCATCGATCAAGCAGCTGGTATGGATGGCAATCCATTCCAGGATTACCACCACACCAACGGGCTCGCAGAGCTTGCGGTCGACAGGTTGGATACCCAAAAGCGTGTCCTTGGCAACGTCATGGCGAGCGTTGAAGAGATCAGGTCTACCGTCCTGGCCAACCAGGTCAAGAGCAACAGGACGGAGACGAAGCAGGACCTGATGGAGACGAAGCTGGACAGGATGGAAAAGAAGCTCGACGCCCTCTTCGATCTTCTTACGAAGAACAGCAACCATCAACCTCCCATCATCGATCCGGTACCAGCAGCAACTGTGCCGATCAATGTGCCTATGCCGATCAATGTGCCCGTGCCAATCAATGCGACTGTGCCAATCAATGCGACTGTGCCAATCAATGCGACTGTGCCAATCAATGTGCCTGTGCCAACCGCAGAACCTGAACCAGCAGCACCACCCACACCACCCACAGAACCTGCACCAACCGCAACATTCGCGCCAATGGAGGTCGAAACAGAACCATCCAAGGTGGAGCGAGCAGAGGCTGAAGCGCAACTCCAAGAACAGAGATTGGAGCGAATTCTTGCAGAGGCTGCAGAGCAGAAGCGAATCGCAAAGGAAGCGAGAGCCAGAGCAAGGACGATGGCAAAGCAGACGAAGAAGCCTGCTCCAGGGCGAGCAGTCCTCACTAGACAAATCCGCACGTTGGAGCGGCTTTGGGAGGAGTACTTCGTGGGGTTGAGTGGGTTGATTCCGGCGAAGAACATGGGAAAGGCCCTCCAAGACAACATTAATAAGTCCACCTTCGGGCGTCGCAGGTACATTTGGGAGGAGTTCGACCGTCTCGCTGAGAGAGACATCGTCGGAGAACAAGACGTTTGTCGTCACATCCGCAACGAGTTCGGCAACAAGGCCACCATGGGCCAATTGAACTCCCTCATTCTTGAGAGGGAGAGAGACGTGGGAAACAAACCAACCCGACAAAGCAAAGCGAGACAAGCAATCAAAGCAACCAAAGCTGCCAACGACAGCAACAGCGTCAACAGGATGGAGCTTTGAGAGCATGAACATCAGGATCCATGATGAACTACAGCCCGTATTGGGCGTAGAGTAGTCATGGATCATTCTAGTAAACGTACAATATAGCAATTGTGATACAGTGAATTCTGCTGTGTCTCGCGTGGTGTTTTGGTGTGCTTCTCTGTGTGTGTTGGTGCTGGTACGCAGTGATTCGAATCGTGTGTCGACTTTCGGTCCAAAACAGAAACGATCGGGGGTGTGATCAGAATCAAGGAGAGCGAGGATGTCCGCGACGATCGGAGAAACTTTTGTTGCGGATTGGACATGCATTTTTGATTCCGTCATCTCAGCCGTTCGCACAGATCGGCCATGGTCGATCCCAGAATCGACGAGGATGAGGATACACACTGTGATCACAAAACTTCGATGACGATTCGATTCGGAGTACTTCGCACAAACAAAAAAGCATGATGCGCACAGCCATCACAGAGCGTTTTCGTGACTGCTCACCACAACACCATCGCTATTATGCTGATAACACTATGCTACTATACTATAGTATTATACTATACTATAGTATATTATTATACTACGCTACTACGCTACTACACTACTACACTACCACACGATCGAGGTGATTTCAATGATGTCCAACTCATCCTCGTCACCACATCATCACGATGTGATGCGCAATACCATGGCATAACGAATACGAGGAGAGTGCACTTTTATGTTATAACATATAATTCAGACAATCATAGTATGATGCCTGTTAGGAATGGTATTACTCTCATGGTCGTGTGATTTCTCTGCTTTGGATTGTGTTACATGCGACAGGAATCGGCCATGATGTCCCAGAACTGAGGAGAGTGAGGATGCGCACGGCGATTGGAGGAGTTTTGTTGTGGATCCGATTCGAGTTTTGTGTGTCGCCGTCGTCCCTTTTTTCCGTCATCGTTCGCCCATGAGTCGACTCCAGAAAGTGGTCGACTGCTGTGTGGGGAGTAGAGCAGGACGAAAAGGAGACACCAATCGAGCGGAGCACCGATACGACCGACATATCAGCGCTGCTCCAAGCGCAATGGATTGTGTCGTACCCCATTGTACATAATTGAGCGGATCAGCTACAGTGTAGGCAGACAGATGAGACTTGGCCAGAGTGGAATGAGGATGCGAACGAGCAGGGCGACCCATGTATGGGTAGTGCCATCATCGAACATGATTGTTACCTTTGATCATTTGCGGTCGGGCTATTGGCCATTTCCAGAGGGCGCACATCATCAGGAATCCGTAGTGGGAGCAGGATGATTGATTGGAATGGCGAATTTGAACGAATGTGGTGGCGGTCGCCAGTATGCGCGTGATCGGTGGCATGTGAAAGAGAGATGATCGCAGCGTAGTATCGCAGGTATTCAGATGGTCGATCATCGCATTGGAACGACGATGTCGACAAAATGGCGGGAGCGGAGCAGGGACGGAACGGTCCGGGGCGTGACGAGGAACTGCATGGAGATGAGTGGTCAGTGTGGATAGGGGGAGAGAAGACTTGCGCGAGCACGAAGGATACTCTGTGGGAACACATGCAGTGGCAGAAAACCGAGCAGTGGCAGAGCAGGACAGGCAAAATGGACTGGGAGGAGATGGCTGACGTCGACGGCCATTCTATACGAGCGGCGATGCATGGGCTGGAGAATGGAAGGTGACGATGGGTGGTGAAGCACGCGGCGCATTTCGGAGCGGTCGGCAGGAACATGCGGAAGTGGAAATTCTGGAGCGATGGCCTATGCCTGGTATGCAAAACAGAGGAAGAGATGACGGCGCATGTGATGCAGTGTCAGCATCCTGCTGCGATGCAAGTGAGGCATGCCGCTTTGGAGAAGTGGGCGCGCGCGATGAGAATGGACGAGGGGGATCCGCAAATGGTACAAGAGATCGTGCGGCAGGTGCGAATGTGGACAGAACAGCGCGAGGCGGAACCGCAAGGGTGGTCTGATGTGCACAGAGCATCGATGGCGCAAGGCAAGATTGGATAGGACAAGATGGTGCTGGGGAGGTGGTCTTGGCAGTGGCGGCGAGTACGGACTGAAACGATGCGGCGAAGTGGCAGTAGAGATACGCCAACGCATTGGATTAGCCAAGCGATTCGAGGCCTGTGGGAAGTACGATGGGTGGCGTGGAAAGCATGAAATCAGGCACTGCACGAGGATGAGCTTTGGAGCAAATAGACAGAGAAGGTCCAGCAGGCGCAAGAGAAGGTGGAAGTGGTGTAGCAGCGAGGGAGTAGAGGATTATTATGGAGGGACGCAGGGCTGCTGGAGAACACGAGCAAGGAGCAGGTCCAGAGAATGCCAGTGGATGAGCAACTTGCGCGGGTACGGCATGTGGAGGCGGCCAGAGTAGGAACAGCGGCAAGCCGGTTATGGCAGGCGGGGCCGAGGACAGGAGTGGCAACGCCCACCATGGGTGACAGGCAACGAAGAGGGCGCCAAAGGGAGGATTATGGCATCAGGAAGGGCAGAAGAGGAAGTGCGCGAGCAGGCTCCGGTCAAGGAGGGCAGAGCGTGAACAAGCGAGGCGGAGACGCGGGAATACATGATATGGGTGAAGTGCACGGCGGATGTGGAATCGGGTGCCCAGTGCGGTATATTCTATGTGATTTATGGAGATGGCAATCTGTGGAAGGCAGGGAAATGAGATCCTAATAGAAGTCGTTCTGGCGTGGTCGGCCTTTTGGCTCGTCGTTTGCGGGCGACTATGAAGCCTTCGAGGCAACCTTGAATGCAAGGGATAGTCAGTGAGTTATTATTATTATTCAGATGGTCGATCAGATGATCTGCGTGGTAATGGCGAATCATTTCTGATGTAGATGCCGTCGCCATCCCACTGCAACTCTCTAGATCACCGAGGCGGCGCCTGAATCCACATGACGCCTGTGTGTCGGCATCATTGCAGTTGTGCACACATCTCAAAATGTGAGCGGACTCAAGTCCACGACTGTTCCCAAGCTGGACTCAGACCTGGACAAAAAGAAATACCGATCGGTCAGTTCGCGCCAAAAGCATCGGGCCGCATCCTCAGTGCGCCGAGAATGTGCGCATCCTCCAACGCATGATCCTTCGCGGGGCCATGCCCCTATGCGACAATCATTGATCGACAATGCTCAACCACAGACGTTCAGTCTCCCAAGTAATTCGATCACTGGACGCTATCCTATCAGACTCAATTTTCAGCATATCAACACATCCGTTTGGTTTCGCATCCGTTTCACTGAGCACACACACACTCCTCGCACTTGCCCGCGGTGTATGGCAATTATCAGACCATCAGCTTCCGCACCTCAGCCAACTAGTCATAAAACCCAAGTAGCTGTATTCTAAGACCGCGATCTATCACATAGTAGTCGGATCATTTTGGGGGCACCAGCTACATACACTTTTGATCCGCTGCATCACGCGGTTACGTTCCAGGTCATTGGTACGTATGTGCCTACGGACATGCAATTCAGAGGACTACGTTGTGACCTTGAGGACCAACTCCAACCATTCGCGGCATGTATCAACGCAATAGCCACGCTACGAATACTCGACCACGTATTCGTTACTTTTGGAATGCGGTTCACACGAAACAGCCAGACGGACCAAGGAACAACGCCAACAGCACAAAAGAATGAAGTTATGCTTTCGCGGCGACGGCCACCAATCTCATGATCATTGCGAGCCCATGCAATTGAAGTATGATCGGTCGTGACACATTGCGATCTCGCTGCAGATTCCATTTTTCACAACCGGCACATATTCAAGGACACGGAGAGCACCATCCGCATCATCCCCGCAACAAATGTAATAAATAGGCTACCGCAAGAGAGCTGCTGTCCATTTTCCTGCTATACTCAGCTTGCCGTGGTTCATGGTGATTGCAGTCTCAGCCATTTCGTGTTTTGCATGATATTTTGCAGGGAATATGAACTAGCGTTTTGCTCCACGGGGAACAAAAAGTGACGAGTCAATGGTTCAGCTGGCCCATGGCACATTTTTTGGCCTGTCTGAACTCCAACCTGTGAAGTGACGTCGCTCACTTTTTGCCGCTTTGGAGGTGCGCGCCAGTCGCTGGCGATCGTTTTACTCTCCATCCTTGGGTGCACTCGTCTCTCACCCATGGAACCGTCCTGCCAGGTGCGTGCATGGCTGTCACAAATGAAAGTTGTACAAATGCTTGGGCTCCTATCACCAACAATAGGTCGTGCGGTGCTGTTTTCATTTTGTTCCATTTCTCCATTCGAATATTGGTGTTGTCATTGCTGTTTTCGTTCCATGCTGGGTGCTCCACTTGTGCCATGGAACTATGCAGCACATGTGCCAACTTTCTTGTAAAAGGGTGAAAGGCTGATTTATGATAACTTGACTGTCGTCTTCTGATTGCAGCGCGAGAGTGAGCGATGCCCTGCATGCACCGTGCGATGGGACGAGATGTCAGCTCTTGATTGTAGTAGAGCGGTGAACGGAACAGGATGACTGGTGGCTCTGACGTTGCTGGTCTGATGATCAAAGAAGGACAACGATGCTGCATGATGTTGTGTCATGCACGAGGATCTGGGAACCGATGTAGAGGGGTTTTCTGAGGCGGCAACAATCCAGAAAGTCCGTGGCGAAATGGTCTGGATAGCTCATATGTCGCATCTAGCGCATGGCGTGGGAGCAATGGGCAGCTCGAAACGAAGCACTTTTTGAAGGTCAAGACTTGGCTGAAGCCGGAATAAATCAAGCTCTTCGCAATAGATCAGAATCATTTCGTCTCCGCCGCGAGCACCATCGGCCCACTCACCACAGGATTCAACGGACGGCACCAACAGCAGACGCGCACATAGCGCAGGTCGCGATATGGGTCGAGCAAACCACACAGATGTTGCATGAACCGACTGCCTCTGGCACCCTGTTCATGTGGCTGAAGCGCAGAAGACGCACTCATCCAACCCCTGCCTAAAATGTAAAGCAGCCGCATACACGACAGCTCGCACATTCACTGAATGCATACAACAATCAACAGATTCTGTGCTCCCTTAGTGTCCCGCGCGAAGGTGAAAGGAGGCGGAGAGAAGCGCCTCCAGTGCAGCCCCATAAGAGAGTTTGATCTTTGCATTGTTTATTTGCTCATGCACGAGGATCTGAAGCTTCAAGGAACATGACAGACGACGTAGGATGATGGAGGGAGTTGCAATTTTCGGGGCGAGGTTGGTGATGGCGCCATTTGTTGATTGGTATCTTTCATCGAGTCTCCAGTCACGGATTACTGACGACTCCATCGACTCCAACAACTTTGCCGTATGCGTTCACAAAATACGATCGGGCACTGTGCCATGCATGGACGTGGTCGATCGGGACGGCTCGTACTCGCATATGTCCGATGATAGTGCCAATACGCATCAAAGTATTGCTTGCGTTTTGTTGCTGTAGACTGGCTCAGATCAGCCTACATTGGTGCATCCATCCGTCCGAGAGGCATTGTGGTTGCAGGCTATGCACATGCTGATATGGGTATGGGTATCCAACCATTCAGGTCTTTGCGGAGGCTTCAGGAGCAGATCAAGGGCGTTGATCCACCTATGAGCGCCCCCTGGATACAACACAGTTTGATGGACGTCCTGGGATTGATGATTCCAATGGGGATTTGTTCAGATATGGTTCATGTTGGCAGTTCCTGGATGGTGTCACGTGAATGCAAAGTTTGAAGGAGCCGGTATTCGAAGATGCAAATACAGCAAATAACTACATGGAAAGTGCCCGGGAGAGGTCCAAGGATAAGCTCAAGGTGATTTCATTCCTCCAAATTGATCGTTGCAGTGCAGATATAGGCCGGTTTGACCCACAGTGGCGTTCGACGATCGGTGTCATCGTGTGTACGAGGAACATGAAGGTTTCAACCCCTTACGCAAGAAAAGAAAGCGTACACACCCACGGAATATGCCGACGGAAAGGCCTTGGATGGGTCCCAATCGGTTGCATGCCTTCGGACTGGTCATTCCCATGCATGAGTAGCAAAATCGCGAAACACCGAGGAGCTGAATATTCATCGTTGCGTGCATGACCAAATTGGACCGGAGTGACCCCTAAGTATACATTGGCGACCTATAACCACTCGGAGCGTGCCCATCGGGGACCACACCATGGCCCACTATCGTTGGTTTGCTTGAGGATCGATGATTTGTATGCACTTCTGGCCAGAACACGATATTCATTGCGTCTGAATATTCACTGTCATATGTATCACCAAATTGGACCGGAGGCACGCTTAAATATGCATTGGCGACCTATAACCAGTCGGAACGCACCCATGGGGGACCATACCATGGCCTACTATCGTTGGTGTGCTCGCGCATTGATCATTCCTATGTACATCTAGCCAGAACACGATATTCAGTGGTGCTGAATATTCTACTTCATGTGTGTGACGCAATTTGACCGCAGGATCCCCTAAATATGCAATGGCAGCCTATAACCACTCGGAACGCACCCATCGGGGACCATACCATGGCCCACCAGCGTTGGTTTGCCCGCGCATTGACCATTCCTATGCACTTCTGGCCAGAACACGATATTCAGTGGCGCTGAATATTCACTGTCATATGTATCACCAAATTTGACCGGAGGATCCCTTAAATATGCATTGGCGACCTATAACCACTCGGAACGCACCCATTGGGGACCGTACCACGGCCCACCATTGTTGGTTTGCTTGCGCATTAATCATTCCTATGCACTTCTAGCCAGAACACGATATTCAGTGGTGCTGAATATTCAACTTCATATGAATCACCAAATTCGACGGAGGGACCTCTAAATACGTAATGGCGGTCTATAACCACTTGGAACGCACCCATGGGGGACCATACCATGGCCCACCATCGTTGGTTTGCTCGCGCATTGATCATTCCTATGCACTTCTGGCCAGAACATGATATTCAGTGCTGCTGAATATTCAACTTCATATGTATCACCAAATTGACCGCAGAACCCCAAAATATGCATTGGCGACCTATAATCACTTGGAACGCACCCATGGGGGACCATACCATGGCCCACTATCGTTGGTTTGCTCGCGCATTGATCCTTTACATGTACATCTGGCCAGAACACGATATTCAGTGGCGCTGAATATTCACCTTCATTTGAATCACCAAATTGGACGGAGAGACCTCTATATATGCATTGGCGACCTATAACCACTTGGAACGCACCCATTGGGGACCATACCATGGCCCACCATCGTTGGTTAGCTCGGGCATTGGTCATTCCTATGCACTTCTGGCCAGAACACGACATACATTGCCTCTGAATATTCACTGTCATATGAATCACCAAAATTGACCGCAGAACCCCAAAATATGCAATGACGGCCTATAACCACTTGGAACGCACCCATTGGAGACCATACCATCGTCCCCCGTTGTTGGGTTGCTCGCGCATTGACCATTCCTATGTACATCTATCCAGAACACGATATTCAGTGGTGCTGAATATTCAACTTCATATGAATCACCAAATTCGACCGGAGGATCCTATAAATACGTAATTACGACCTATAACCACTCGGAATGCACCCACCGGGGACCATACCATGGCCCACCATCGTTTGTTTGCTCGCGCATTGACCATTCCTATGCACTTCTAGCCAGAACACGATATTCAGCGGTGCTGAATATTCACTGTCATATGAATCACCAAATTCGACGGAGTGACCCCTAAATATGCAATGGCGGTCTATAACCACTCGGAACGCACCCATTGGGGACCATACCATGGCCCACCATCGTTGGTTTGCTCGCGCATTGATCATTCCTATGTACATCTGGCCAGAACACGATATTCAGTGGCGCTGAATATTCACCTTCATTTGAATCACCAAATTGGACGGAGAGACCTCTATATATGCATTGGCGACCTATAACCACTCGGAACGCACCCATTGGGGACCGTACCATGGCCCACCATCGTTGGTTTGCTCGCGCATTGACCATTCCTATGCACTTCTAGCCAGAACACGATATTCAGTGTTGCCGAATATTCACCATCATATGAATCACCAAATTGGACGGAGAGACCTCTATATATGCATTGGCGACCTATAACCACTCGGAACGCACCCATTGGGGACCGTACCATGGCCCACCATCGTTGGTTTGCTCGCGCATTGACCATTCCTATGCACTTCTAGCCAGAACACGATATTCAGTGTTGCCGAATATTCACCATCATATGAATCACCAAATTGGACGGAGAGACCTCTATATATGCATTGGCGACCTATAACCACTCGGAACGCACCCATTGGGGACCATACCATCGTCCCCCGTTGTTGGGTTGCTCGCGCATTGACCATTCCTATGTACATCTATCCAGAACACGATATTCAGTGGTGCTGAATATTCAACTTCATATGAATCACCAAATTCGACCGGAGGATCCTATAAATACGTAATTACGGCCTATAACCACTTGGAACGCACCCATCGGGGACCATACCATGGCCCGCCATCGTTTGTTTGCTCGCACATTGATCATTCCTATGTACATCTGGCCAGAACACGATATTCAGTGGTGCTGAATATTCACAGTCATATGAATCACCAAATTGGACCGCAGAACCTCTATATATGCAATGACGGCCTGTAACCACTCGGAACGCACCCATGGGGGACCATACCATGGCCCACCATCGTTGATTTGCTCGCGCATTGATCATTCCTATGTACATCTGGCCAGAACACGATATACATTGCCTCTGAATATTCACCATCATATGAATCACCAAATTTGACCGGAGGACGCCTTAACTATGCATTGGCGACCTATAACCACTTGGAACGCACCCATGGGGGACCATACCATGGCCCACCATCGTTTGTTTGCTCGCGGATCGATCATTCCTATGCACTTCTAGCCAGAACACGATATTCAGTGTTGCCGAATATTCACAGTCATATGAATCACCAAATTTGACCGGAGGACCCCATAAATATGCAATGATGGCCTATAGCCACTCGGAACGCACCCATTGGGGACCATACCATGGCCCACCATCGTTGATTTGCTCGCGCATTGATCATTCCTATGCAATTCTGGCCAGAACACGATATACATTGCCTCTGAATATTCACAGTCATATGAATCACCAAATTGGACGGAGAGACCTCTAAATATGCAATGACGGCCTATAACCACTCGGAACGCACCCATTGGGGACCATACCATCGTCCCCCATTGTTGGTTTGCTCGCGCATTGACCATTCCTATGTACATCTAGCCAGAACACGATATTCAGTGGTGCTGAATATTCACCATCATATGAATCACCAACTTTGACCGCAGAACCTCTAAATATGCAATGGCGGTCTATCACCACTCGGAACGCACCCATTGGGGACCATACCATGGCCCACCATCGTTGCCTTGCTCGCGTATTGATCATTCCTATGTACATCTGGCCAGAACACGATATTCAGTGGTGCTGAATATTCACAGTCATATGAATCACCAAATTTGACCGGAGGACCCCATAAATATGCAATGATGGCCTATAACCACTCGGAACACACCCATGGGGGACCATACCATGGCCCACCATTGTTGGTTTGCTCGCGCATTGATCATTTGTATGTACATCTGTCCAGAACACGATATTCAGTGGCGCTGAATATTCACCATCATATGAATCACCAAAATTGACCGCAGAACCTCTATATATGCAATGGCGGTCTATAACCACTTGGAACGCACCCATTGGGGACCATACCATCGTCCCCCATCGTTGGTTTGATCGCGTATTGATCATTCCTATGTACATCTGGCCAGAACACGATATTCAGTGGTGCTGAATATTCACCATCATATGAATCACCAACTTTGACCGGAGGACCCCATAAATATGCAATGATGGCCTATAACCACTCGGAACACACCCATGGGGGACCATACCATGGCCCACCATTGTTGGTTTGCTCGCGTATTGATCATTCCTATGCACTTCTGGCCAGAACACGATATTCAGTGGTGCTGAATATTCAACTTCATGTGTATCACGAAATTGGACCGGAGGACGCCTTAAATATGTAATTACGGCCTATAACCACTTGGAACGCGCCCATTGGGGACCATATCATCGTCCCCCATCGTTGGTTTGCCCGCGCATTGATCATTCCTATGTACATCTGGCCAGAACACGATATTCAGTGGCGCTGAATATTCACAGTCATATGAATCACCAAATATGACCGGAGGATCCTATAAATACGTAATTACGACCAATAACCACTCGGAACACACCCATGGGGGACCATACCATGGCCCACCATCGTTGGTTTGCTCGCGCATTGATCATTCCTATGTACATCTAGCCAGAACACGATATTCAGTGGTGCTGAATATTCAACTTCATGTGTGTGACGAAATTGGACGGAGGCACGCTTAAATATGCAATGACGGTCTATAACCACTCGGAATACACCCATGGGGGACCATACCATCGCCTACCATCGTTGGTTTGCTCGCGGATCGATCATTCCTATGTACATCTGGCCAGAACACGATATTCAGTGGTGCTGAATATTCACCATCATATGAATCACCAACTTTGACCGGAGGACCCCATAAATATGCAATGATGGCCTATAACCACTCGGAACACACCCATGGGGGACCATACCATGGCCCACCATTGTTGGTTTGCTCGCGTATTGATCATTCCTATGCACTTCTGTCCAGAACACGATATTCAGTGGCGCTGAATATTCAACTTCATGTGTATCACCAAATTGGACGGAGTGACCTCTAAATATGTAATTACGACCTATAACCACTCGTAACGCACCCATTGGAGACCATACCATCGTCGCCCATTGTTGGTTTGCTCGCGCATTGATCATTCCTATGCACTTCTGGCCAGAACACGATATTCAGTGTTGCTGAATATTCACAGTCATATGAATCACGAAATTGGACGGAGTGACCTCTAAATATGCAATGACGATCTATAACCACTCGGAACGCACCCATGGGGGACCATACCATGGCCCACCATCGTTGGTTTGCTTGCGGACCCATCATTTGTATGCACTTCTGTCCAGAACACGATATTCAGCGGTGCTGAATATTCACTGTCATATGTATCACCAAATTGGACGGAGTGACCTCTAAATATACGATTACGGCCTATAACCACTTGGAACGCACCCATTGGGGACCATACCATCGTCCCCCATCGTTGGTTTGCCCGCGAATTGATCATTCCTATGTACATCTAGCCAGAACACGATATTCAGTGGTGCTGAATATTCACCATCATATGAATCACCAAATTTGACCGCAGAACCCCTAAATATGCAATGACGGTCTATAACCACTCGGAACGCACCCATTGGGGACCACATCATCGTCCGCCATCGTTGCCTTGCTCGCGCATTGATCATTCCTATGTACATCTGTCCAGAACACGATATTCAGTGTTGCTGAATATTCACTGTCATATGTATCACGAAATTGGACGGAGAGACCTCTAAATATGCAATGACGGTCTATAACCACTCGGAACGCACCCATCGGGGACCATACCATGGCCCACCATCGTTGGTTTGCTTGCGGACCCATCATTTGTATGCACTTCTGGCCAGAACACGATATACATTGCCTCTGAATATTCACAGTCATATGTATCACCAAATTGGACGGAGTGACCTCTAAATATGTAATTATGGCCTATAACCACTCGGAACGCACCCATGGGGGACCATATCATCGCCCGCAATCGTTGGTTTGCTCGCGCGTTGATCATTCCTATGTACATCTGGCCAGAACACGATATTCAGTGGTGCTGAATATTCACCTTCATTTGAATCACCAATTTTGACCGCAGGATCCCATAAATATGTAATTACGGTCTATAACCACTCGGAACGCACCCATCGGGGACCATACCATGGCTCAACATCGTTGGTTTGCCCGCGCATTGATCCTTTACATGTGCATCTGGCCAGAACACGATATACATTGCCTCTGAATATTCACTGTCATATGTACCACGAAATTGGACGGAGAGACCTCTAAATATGTAATTACGGCCTATAACCACTCGGAACGCACCCATGGGGGACCATACCATGGCTCAACATCGTTGGTTTGCTCGCGCATTGATCCTTTACATGTACATCTGGCCAGAACACGATATTCAGTGGCGCTGAATATTCACAGTCATATGTATCACCAAATTTGACCGGAGGACCCTTTAAATATGCATTGGCGACCTATATTCACTCGGAACGCACCCATGGGGGACCATACCATGGCCCACCATCGTTAGTTTGCTCGCGGATCGATTCTTTACATGTACATCTGGCCAGAACACGATATTCAGTGTTGCTGAATATTCACTGTCATATGTATCACCAAATTGGACGGAGTGACCTCTCAATATGCAATGACGGTCTATAACCACTCGGAACGCACCCATGGGGGACCATACCATGGCCCAATATCGTTGGTTTGCTCGCGGATCGATCATTCCTATGTACATCTGGCCAGAACACGATATTCAGTGGTGCTGAATATTCTACTTCATGTGTGTGACCCAATTTGACCGGAGTCACGCTTAATTATGCAATGACGGTCTATAACCACTTGGAACACACCCATCGGGGACCATACCATGGCCCACCAGCGTTGATTTTCTCGCGCATTGATCCTTTACATGTACATCTGGCCAGAACATGATATTCACTGGCGCTGAATATTCACAGTCATATGTATCACCAAATTTGACCGCAGAACCCCTAAATATGTAATTACGGCCTATAACCACTTGGAATGCACCCATTGGGGACCATACCATGGCCCACTATCGTTGGTTTGCTCGCGCATTGATCCTTTCCATGTACATCTGGCCAGAACACGATATTCAGTGGTGCTGAATATTCAACTTCATATGAATCACCAATTTTGACCGAAGGACGCCTTAAATATGCAATGACGGCCTATAACCACTCGGAACGCACCCATTGGGGACCACATCATCGTCCGCCATCGTTGCCTTGCTCGCGCATTGATCATTCCGATGTACATCTGGCCAGAACATGATATTCAGTGTTGCTGAATATTCACAGTCATATGTATCACCAAATTTGACCGCAGAACCCCTAAATATGTAATTACGGCCTATAACCACTTGGAATGCACCCATTGGGGACCATACCATGGCCTACTATCGTTGGTTTGCTTGCGAATCGATCCTTTACATGCACTTCTGGCCAGAACACGATATTCAGTAGTGCTGAATATTCACAGTCATATGTATCACCAAATTTGACCGCAGAACCCCTAAATATGTAATTACGGCCTATAACCACTCGGAACGCACCCATTGGGGACCATACCATCGCCCACAATCGTTGCCTTGCTCGCGCATTGATCCTTTACATGTACATCTGGCCAGAACACGATATTCAGTGGCGCTGAATATTCACTGTCATATGTATCACCAAATTTGACCGGAGGATCCCTTAAATATGCATTGGCGACCTATAATCACTTGGAACGCACCCATGGGGGACCATACCATGGCCCACCATCGTTGATTTGCTCGCGCATTGATCATTCCTATGTACATCTGGCCAGAACACGATATTCAGTGGTGCTGAATATTCACAGTCATATGAATCACCAATTTTGACCGGAGGACGCCTAAATATGCAATGGCGGCCTATAACCACTTGGAACGCACCCATTGGGGACCATACCATGGCCCACTATCGTTGGTATGCTCGCGGATCGATCCTTTACATGTACATCTGGCCAGAACACGATATTCAGTGGCGCTGAATATTCACTGTCATATGAATCACCAACTTTGACCGCAGAACCTCTAAATATGCAATGGCGGTCTATCACCACTCGGAACGCACTCATTGGGGACCATACCATGGCCCACCATCGTTGCCTTGCTCGCGTATTGATCATTCCTATGTACATCTGGCCAGAACACGATATTCAGTGTTGCTGAATATTCACAGTCATATGAATCACCAATTTTGACCGGAGGACGCCTAAATATGCAATGGCGGCCTATAACCACTTGGAACGCACCCATCAGGGACCATACCATGGCTCAACGTCGTTGGTTTGCTCGCGCATTGATGATTCCTATGTACATCTGGCCAGAACATGATATTCAGTGGCGCTGAATATTCAACTTCGCGTGTATCACCAAATTTGACCGGAGGGACCTCTAACTATGTAATTACGGCCTATAACCACTTGGAACGCACCCATCGGGGACCATACCATGGCCCGCCAGCGTTGGTTTGCTTGCGGATCGATCATTCCTATGTACATCTGGCCAGAACACGATATTCAGTGGCGCTGAATATTCAACTTCGCGTGTATCACCAATTTTGACCGGAGGACGCCTAAATATGCATTGGCGACCTATAACCACTTGGAACGCACCCATCGGGGACCATGCCATGGCCCGCCAGCGTTGGTTTGCTTGCGGATCGATGATTTGTATGCACATCTGGCCAGAACACGATATTCAGTGTTGCTGAATATTCACAGTCATATGAATCACCAATTTTGACCGGAGGACGCCTAAATATGCATTGGCGACCTATAACCACTCGGAACGCACCCATGGAGGACCATGCCATGGCCCACTATCGTTGGTGCGCTTGCGGATCGATCATTCCTATGCACTTCTAGCCAGAACACGATATTCAGTGTTGGTGAATATTCAACTTCATGTGTGTGACGAAATTTGACCGCAGAACCCCTAAATATGCAAATACGGCATATAACCACTCGGAACGCACCCATTGGGGACCATGCCATGGCCCACTATCGTTGGTTTGCTCGCGGATCGATCATTCCTATGTACATCTGGCCAGAACATGATATTCAGTGGCGCTGAATATTCAACTTCGCGTGTATCACCAAATTTGACCGGAGGGACCTCTAACTATGTAATTACGGCCTATAACCACTTGGAACGCACCCATCGGGGACCATACCATGGCCCGCCAGCGTTGGTTTGCTTGCGGATCGATGATTTGTATGCACATCTGGCCAGAACACGATATTCAGTGTTGCTGAATATTCACAGTCATATGAATCACCAATTTTGACCGGAGGACGCCTAAATATGCATTGGCGACCTATAACCACTCGGAACGCACCCATGGAGGACCATGCCATGGCCCACTATCGTTGGTGCGCTTGCGGATCGATCATTCCTATGCACTTCTAGCCAGAACACGATATTCAGTGTTGGTGAATATTCAACTTCATGTGTGTGACGAAATTTGACCGCAGAACCCCTAAATATGCAAATACGGCATATAACCACTCGGAACGCACCCATTGGGGACCATACCATCGTCCCCCATCGTTGGTTTGCTCGCGGATCGATCATTCCTATGTACATCTGGCCAGAACATGATATTCAGTGGCGCTGAATATTCAACTTCGCGTGTATCACCAAATTTGACCGGAGGGACCTCTAACTATGTAATTACGGCCTATAACCACTTGGAACGCACCCATCGGGGACCATACCATGGCCCGCCAGCGTTGGTTTGCTTGCGGATCGATGATTTGTATGCACATCTGGCCAGAACACGATATTCAGTGTTGCTGAATATTCACAGTCATATGAATCACCAATTTTGACCGGAGGACGCCTAAATATGCATTGGCGACCTATAACCACTCGGAACGCACCCATGGAGGACCATGCCATGGCCCACTATCGTTGGTGCGCTTGCGGATCGATCATTCCTATGCACTTCTAGCCAGAACACGATATTCAGTGTTGGTGAATATTCAACTTCATGTGTGTGACGAAATTTGACCGCAGAACCCCTAAATATGCAAATACGGCATATAACCACTCGGAACGCACCCATTGGGGACCATACCATCGTCCCCCATCGTTGGTTTGCTCGCGGATCGATCATTCCTATGTACATCTGGCCAGAACACGATATTCAGTGGTGCTGAATATTCACAGTCATATGAATCACCAACTTTGACCGGAGGACCCCATAAATATGCAATGATGGCCTATAACCACTCGGAACACACCCATGGGGGACCATACCATGGCCCACCATCGTTGGTTTGCTCGCGCATTGATCATTCCTATGCACTTCTGGCCAGAACACGATATTCAGTGTTGCTGAATATTCACAGTCATATGAATCACGAAATTGGACCGGAGGACGCCTTAAATATGTAATTACGGCCTATAACCACTCGGAACGCACCCACCGAGGACTATACCGTCGCCCACTATCGTTGGTTTGCTCGCGCATTGATCCTTTACATGTACATCTGGCCAGAACACGATAATCAGTGGTGCTGAATATTCAACTTCATGTGTGTGACGAAATTGGACCGGAGGACGCCTTAAATATGCAATGACGGTCTATAACCACTCGGAACGCACCCATTGGGGACCATACCATGGCCCACCAGCGTTGGTTTGCTCGCGCATTGATGATGCCTGTACACATCTGACCAGAACACGATATTCAGTGGCGCTGAATTTCCAACTTCGCGTGTATCACCAAATTGGACCGGAGTGACCCCTAAATATGTAATTACGGCATATAACCACTCGGAACGCACCCAACGAGGACTATACCGTCGCCCACTATCGTTGGTTTGCTCGCGCATTGATCATTCCTATGCACTTCTGGCCAGAACACGATATTCAGTGGCGCTGAATATTCAACTTCGCGTGTATCACCAAATTTGACCGGAGGACCCTTTAAATATGCATTGGCGACCTATAACCACTCGGAACGCACCCACCGAGGACTATACCGTCGCCCACCATCGTTGGTTTGCTCGCGCATTGATGATGCCTGTACACATCTGACCAGAACACGATATTCAGTGGCGCTGAATTTCCAACTTCGCGTGTATCACCAAATTGGACCGGAGGGACCTCTAAATATGTAATTACGGTCTATAACAACTTGGAACGCACCCATTGGGGACCATACCATCGCCCACCATCGTTGGTTTGCTCGCGCATTGATCATTCCTATGCACTTCTGGCCAGAACACGATATTCAGTGGCGCTGAATATTCAACTTCGCGTGTATCACCAAATTTGACCGGAGGACCCTTTAAATATGCATTGGCGACCTATAACCACTCGGAACGCACCCATGAGGGACCATACCATGGCCCACCATCGTTGGTTTGCTCGCGCATTGATCATTCCTATACACATCTGGCAAGAACACGATATACAGTGGTGCTGAATATTCACAGTCATATGTATCACCAAATTGGACGGAGAGACCCCTAAATATGCATTGGCGACCTATAACCACTTGGAACGTACCCATGAGGGACCATACCATGGCCTACCATCGTTGGTGCGCTCGCGGATCGATCCTTTACATGTACATCTGGCCAGAACATGATATTCAGTGTTGCTGAATATTCACAGTCATATGTATCACCAAATATGACCGGAGTGACCTCTAAATATGTAATTACGGCCTGTAACCACTCGGAACGCACCCATTGGGGACCATACCATGGCCCACCATCGTTGGTTTGCTCGCGCATTGATCATTTACATGCAAGTCTAGAGAGACACATTGGAATGTTTGGTGGAGCCGGGCCAGTGTTGTCATTGAGCCAATTTCTGCACAATGTTACCAATTTCCGCCACTAGCACTATGCCCCGGACGGCTTAAACTATTATTCCCACCATTGAGTCTGCTGGTGCCTTCGGCATGCCTTTTCATCTCACCCTATCGTAGCATACATCATGCGTATAGAGCCTGTGTTCACGTCATTCGTGCACGGTCCAAGCGTTTCAAAATCCGCTCGTAGCATTCAAGATGTGTGAACGAACGATTTATCAACTTCATAAACAGTCCCAAGCATGATCAAACCATGTGGCTTTGACGCGACGGAACGCACACGCTAATATATCGAGCTTAGAGATATTCAGGGTGACTGAATCGTATCGTGTTTGGTGCGCGTCTGTCTGTCTGGTTGCGAAGTACGTTTCGAACAAAACGCAAATGGAAATTCGAAGTTTTCGAAGTCATGCCAGTCTATTTTTACGGTTTGGCCAAACTGCTAAAAAGAGAGTCTGTCGCAGTACATGCTCATGATTGAGCGTTTTGGTTGTGTGCCACGTCATTTTATCTCGGACTAACTATGGGTTCTTCATGAGATACTATGATTGAGGTTGGAGTTACGGCCGATACCACGAAGGCATGGTACTTTTCGAAGTGTTGACCCGAAACTTCGAAAAGAAGAGAATGCTCAAATCTGAAGCAGGGCAGAATTGCGCGAAGACCAACAGCCTCAAGAGCCTATTGAACATGTCGATGAGATCGCGAGCGGACTGCGAAGAACGCGTGATGATGGTCGAGAGTGCTCTGGAGCACGAGCCGCTCTCAGCACTCAAACTTGCACTGCCAAAATGGAGCTTGGAGCCGAGATCGCGTACGAGCCAGAGTACGTCGAAGTGTTAGTCCCTCGCCCGACCGCGTGGACGCAAAGAAGTCTGTGTTACCGATTTTTCACTGCACGCGTGTCCGCCACGCTTCCTCCGTGTTTGGCATTGGGTTTCCGCTCTGGTCGTGACGTCAACACAACTTCAAGCAGTTGCTGGCGATCGCGACATGTTAATCACAAGGAAAGCTCTGACGATGTCCCTTGGCTTCGGATGTCCTAAATGACATGACAAGGGGAACTCGAGGGACACGTCTGTGGGAGAATTACATATTGCACTCTGAATAAGGAATAGCAAAGCGCATACGAACCCGAATTCGTTCACGAATGTGCACGCTGTTTCCGCAGAAAGAAAACGGGAACACGCGAGGACTGACGGACAATCGACATCGTGAGTTGTGCGCGATCCCTGGTGACGCGACAACACCCAAAGAAAGCATCATAAAATCACTCACCAACATTCACCGAAAATATCATCACCAGTACGAATATGATGGCAGAAACAACCACATCTACAGACCAACACCATGGCGGTCAGCATCAAACCGACGGGATGCAGCAGAGATTGGTGGGCGACATGTTCGGTAGACATGCCGAGATCAAGCTGCTCTTCGATGCATTTGACACCATTGTCACCAAACAACAACGGCAGCCTCGGCAGCATCAGCAGCACAAGGAAAGACGACGCCCATCCAAGGTCGGAAAGTCTGCGCAATCTGCAGACTCTGCCAGGCATTCCACTCAGCCAGCAGGAACAACACAAACCGATGCCAGCGCCGGTATTGACAACAGCTCGAACCATCCTCAACGTCGTTCCAAGACCAATCGCCCAATTCCTGCCGTCTTCGTATCCGGCGTGGGTGGAACAGGCAAGTCGAATCTCCTCGAAGAGTTCTTTGACGATCTCAAGATCAAGCTGCGGGTGCTGTTGATACAACAGTTCAGTGTCGTGAGGACACAGCGGCTGCCAAAGCCAACGAGCAGCATCATGAGCATCACGAACACCACGAACACCACGACGATCAAGTGTACATCCTGAGGGGCAAGCTCGACGAGTACAGCGGCATGAACAACCCATACGTCGCCCTTGTCCAAGCAATCACCAGCTTCGTCCAGCAGCTGGAACAAGGCCCAACACACATAATGGAGTACTTTCAGCACAAGCTCGCAGCTGGGCTGTCCATCGATGATTGCAAGGTGCTCACCAAGGTCATCCCGCCACTGGCGGTACTCCTGCCTTCCCATGTCGCCGCTCGCCCCACCGATGCCACGCAAGATCATCACGAAGATATCGCCACCAATGCTGGCGACACATGGAAGAGCGTCCAATACCTCTTCGTCCAGCTCATCAAAATCATCTCGTCAGAAGCAGACGTTGAGGCAGACGTTGAGGCAGACGTTGAGGCAGACGTTGAAGCAGACGCTACGGCAGACGCTGCAGTTACGACAACAGCGGCAACAACGACAGCTGCACCATCGATCATCCTGTTCCTTGATGACCTGCAGTGGGCCTCGTCCGCCACCCTCACCTTGCTCTCTCGCCTTCTCATGGACCCATCCATCACCAACTTCATGCTCATTGGGACCGTGAGAGAGGATGAGATCGACAATCGCCATCATGACGACGAGGATCACATCGACATCGATGATCCCGCATTCTCCCATGAACAAGACGACCCAGACCAGCACGCCATCAACCTCCCACCCTCAAATCCGTTCATGCAGATGGTTGGCACACTCGAGGAACTGCCGCGCTACGATCCCACCATGTCCCAAGTGAAGCTTCGGAACATGACGTTGGCAGAGGTCACCCAATGGATGTCGTCTCTGCTTGACTCGCCGACCAAGGTCATCAGGACCTTGTCATTCAAGCTACACCACAAGACGCTGGGCAACCCATTCTACATCGTTCAAGCTTTGGAGGCGCTGCAGCGAGAAAACCGCATCATCTACGATGACATTCTTTGCACGTGGAGATGGGGAGCAGATGGGCACGACACCAGGCCAAGTCCAGGAGCTGATGCCGATGCTAACAGCAGCGTCGAGATCGATGACGACGAACGATCGCTCCTGACCATGTCCGTTGGCGGAAACGTCGAGGATCTCATCACCTCCAAGATGAAGTACCTCCCCAAGACCCTGCAGCAGCTGCTCACAGTGGCATCCTACATCCAGTCCCAATTTGAGCTTTCGACGCTGCAGGCTGTCTGGAACGAGATCAAGGATCTCATCGGCATGTACGACGGAGATCTCGCCTGCTGGGGCGGCGAGCAGATCTTTGGTTCTGCGCCAGATGGAGATCAGGACCTGAGCTTCCTTCTGGACAAGGCAGTTCTCGAAGGGCTGCTGACCAACACCATCGGCGCCGCAAGCTACCGCTTCGCTCATGATCGCATCCAGCAGGCGGCTCGCAACGTCATCCCAGACGGAGAGTCCCGCGACAAGCTCCGCAGGGCCATCGGGCGCAGCATCCTCAACATGTACAATCGGTTCAGCAGCTCTCAGGACGGCACTGCTACGGCCAAGCCCATCGTCCAGAACGATGACGGTCTGCTCTTCATCGCGGCTGATCATCTCAACAGTGTGCCGACCAAGGATACTCTGTTTCTCGTCAACCTCAACCTCCAAGTCGGCGAGATCGCACTGGCCAAGAGCGCGCTCTCCCTGGCCGCATCCTACCTGGAGAAGGCCTACCATGGCTTCCAGCTCGTTCACAACAACCAAAGCGAGCACTTCCACGGCATCCTCATCCGCCTGTCCCGTGCCAGAGGAAGCGCGGAGGCCGCCCTTGGCAACTACGATGTCGCCACGTCAATGTTCAAACTCGTCCTGAAACGAGCGAAGACGCTGGAGGAACGACTCCCATGCTACATACCGATGGCCGACATCCTCGCCCGTCAGCACCAGCATGACAAGGCAGCGAAGCTGCTGGTTGGCGTGGCCCAGGAGCTCAAGATCTTCCCCAAGAGGTGGTTCGTTCTTCACGTTGCCAAGGACTGGCGCTTCATGAGCAACTTCATCAAGGGGCAGAGCGACGAGACGATCCTGAATCTCCCGCTGATGACTGATTCTGTCAAGGAGATGGGAATGAAGATTCTGAGCGAGCTTGCAATGCAAGCCTTCTTCATCAAGAACATATTGCTCGTCCTTGTCTGCATAGGCAAGCAACTCCGTCTTCTCAAGAAGGGTGGGCTGACTCCATATGCAGCTCCAGCGCTCGTTTCTTATGGTATCATCATCCAAACCATGAATGGTCACGACACCGCGCTTCGGCTGGCCTGTCTTGCCAGGAAGCTAATCGAGGCAACGAATGGGACTGCGATGATTGGGAGGACGCAGATAAGTTCCTGCCCGTGCATCTACTCTTGGAGTAGACCTCAAGAAAAGCAATTCAAGGATCTGGAGCTTGGATACAGATCGTCCATGCAAGTCGGTGACGTCGAGACCGCCTTCTTCAATTGGTACATCCATGTCGACCTTGGTTTCATGATGGGAAACGACTTGAGCAGGCTCGTCCAATCGCATCGCGCAATCATGCGCGAAGCCAAGGAGTACCATGTCTTATCGATCCAACGGATGATCGGGGTCCAACTCCCTGTCATGGAGGGTATGGCAGGCGAGAAGCCCATCAATTGGGTTGACGTCCGAAACTTCGGGGCACGATCAGGAAGTCGTGAAGCTCCCAATGACACCTACTTTTTGACGGCCGGCTATGCTGCCAGGCTTCGAGTGGCCGTCTACTTTCAACAGTACGACGTTGCTGGTGAGCTTGCCGACAGATTCGAGAAGCTCGAGGTGGACAAGGCAACCTACAACGTCATCGTGCCCCAGCTACTTTTCGTGGGTCTCGCAGCCGCGGGCTGTTACAGAAGTACGAACAAGAAGAAGCACCTGAAAAGACTCCAACAGAAGGTCCAGGAATTCAAAAGCCTCGTACGTCACAGAGGGCTGAACTGCCTCCACCACAGTCTCTTGTTGACGGCGCAACTCAAGGCTGTCACGGCCTCCCCACAGCGCAAGATCAAGGATGCGTACGACATCGCCATCGCTATCGCCCACAAGGCTGGTTGCATGCAAGATGTGGCGCTTGCTTCGGAACTGGCCGGTGAAACATTCCGTCGCATGGGTGTGAAAGAGGTGGCCACAACGTACTTCATGGAAGCTACCATCCAATACAGCCAGTGGGGTTGTAAGGCCAAGGTCGACGACATCAAAAAGCGCCATACGAAGTACCTCGATCTGAGGCATCTCGCGAAGGTGGAAGCCAACAACACGAATGTCGGGAAGATGACCATCCCAATGATTGGCTTCAACCCAAGGGATGTATCATCGAACGACACCATTGGAGGAGAGAGTGGAGTGTTGACATCCACGTCGCCCACTATGCCGAGCTTTGGGAGTGTGAATCAAGCCGGGGATATGCTGTTTCCGTACCAGCAAGGCACCTGTACGGATCAAGACGATGATATCTCCATGCTCAGTGACGATTGAAGATGAGAGATGGTGATGTTGTACGGCGCCATGGAAATAGAGTACTAACACGCATAGAATGGAAATTTAAATTCCAAATTTGAAGCATGGACGGTATGAGGACGTAGAGCAGAGTGGAGTGGAATAGAAGCATAGCATTGTGTAATACTCTGCAACACCGACACGAGCCACTCTTTTCTGTTTTCAGCAATTCGAAACCTGGATGAGCGTCATTGCCAGGGCCGCAAGACAATCAATCCATTGCTGATTCTCGTCGTCAGGTTGCGTGTAATGGCGGTGTCCGAAGCGAACGTGGCATGTGGGCGTCACTGTCACATGCGATAGGATCTAGATGGCGTCGTCGTGAATGCTTGATTCGTTCGAGGTCGTGGTCTACCATCCCACTGATTGTGGTTACCTGTGTACCAGTACGAGTATGTGCCTGTGAGCCTTGTGAAATGGTGTACGAGGTGGCATGGTATGGTACGAAGGTGGAGAGTGCCTGTGATGCGGTGTCATCGTCATCGTTCCCTTGTGTGTATGATTGAGCCATGGCATCCGTGTGATGAGCAAGTAGGAGTAGGGAAGCAAGGTAATAGTACAACGGTGAAGGCAGCGGATGTTCTTTCGTGTATCAATACCAGTGAATGCAGCAATGGATAGAGTTGCTCGTGCATAGAGCACTCAATGGATCGTACTTCACTTTGCAGGAACCGCCTCTGCGAATGCACTTGTGGCGTGTGTGAATTGCGCGGTTGCGATTTGCGTTCAAGAGAGAGTATCGATAAGTTCAACACTATTCTATTCTGAAATACTTGTATGTACTTGTATCTTGTTGAATGTGATGGGCGAGTGACGCGTTGATGAGCGTCGTGTTTATTCGTAACAACAAGAGCTTTGTACTGTGGCATGCTGTACGACCTATGCTGTATTGATATCCCCTCGTCGATGATTCGGATCGTTCCGAAAAATCAAGGAAGGATTGGCTGAGGGGCATCACGACCCTTTTCATTCCGCGAATGGTGGTATGTGTCCATTGGTATCTGATGATGGAAACCCTGCTGGAATTTCGACGTTGATTGAATGGATCACGTGGCGCTGATACCGGCAATCAATCGTGACCTCTATGTCGCTCCGATCCTTCCTTGGCACACACTGGATGACACGCTGCCAGAGAAGCGAGTCGGTGTTGGTGCCGCCATCTCCGGCTGTTGCCCTATTGTCGAGTATCTTACATATTGCGGTGCGTTGTGCTCGGTCGTTTTTTTTGTCGTCGGTTGGTTGTTGCTGGCTGGCACTTAGACGACAAACAAAACGAGGGAGGCGGCCATGAGCGCCATTCCTCCGATGAAAGAATGCGTGACCACGGTGTCCTCCGGGTCGTAGAAGTGGGCGGTTGGCAAGAGCTCGCGGACGCTGATGATGACCATCATGCCACCGACGAGACCGAAGAGAACGGCGTAGAGGGTGTCAGAGAAGGAGTTGGCGAGGATGGCCCATCCCAGAAGGGCCGCGACGAACTCGGACGCGCCGGAGAGCAGGGCCCACAGGAATGCGTTGACGCGGTTTCCGGTGGCGTAGTAGATTGGGAGGGCGACGCAGAGACCCTCTGGGATGTTGTGGATGGCGATGGCGAATGCGAGGATGGCGCCGACCGTTGGATCGTCCAACGCGGCAACGAATGTGGCCAGTCCCTCTGGGAAATTGTGCAGACCGATGGCGAGTGCCGTATTGATGCCCATTCGGACGAGACGCTCCTGCCCCTCGAGCGGCTTAGCGCCGTCAGTTCCATCGGGTTCGTCGTTTCCTGCGTTTTCGTTCGCGACTACCGTTGTTGGTTCCTGCGCTGGCGCTGGCGTTGGCGTTTCATTGTCATTGTCGTCCCCGTTATCGTCGTCGCTGTTTGCATCCTTGGCCTCCAATTCTTGGCCCATTTTCTGTATCTTTTCAAGATCGCCAACTGGATCATTGCTGCAGCATGGAGCGCCTATTGTGGTATTGCTGTCGGCTGGCTGATTGGCTGACGTAGCACCAGGAGTTTCATGTTGATGCACATGCTCAGGCTGTTCTGGGTATTCATGATGGTGATGCTCTCCGCCCATCAGCTTCATCACGACGCTGTTGAGAGCCTGGGAGTTAGTGGAATAATCATGAGTGGAATAATCATGAGGGCATGGATCCGAGGAGGTGAAGGGATGGTTGCAGAGATGAAGATGGAGGAGGTGAATGAGGAGCACCCATTCATCACAACCAAAATTCGATTTCAGCATGGGGACGAAAAGGTATGATCAGGAACATATGCCGAACCGAACCGACCGATGCACGAGCACGATGGGGCAGTTGCGAGTCGTGAAGCCGAAGATCAAAATTGAAGGAATGGAGATTGACAGCGTGAGCGGGAATGAACTTGAGGCATTGATGTTGAAGTGAATGATCGAGGAGTGCACAGGCTGAGTCTGGCCTTGCTCCATCACGGTCGGCATGATTGGCATAGACCTGCGAATGCAGATGCCAATGGAAATGAGCTTCTCTGTCGTGCTTCGGCAAGCGCAAACGTCGGCACGCTGGACATTGGGCAGTGGCCCATGCCTCGCTGCCACTCCGGCTGTTGGAATAGATTGGAATAGATTGAATTGGACCAATCAGAGAGGCGAGAGTGAAGGCAAGAGACCAATGCAACAATGCGGTGAATGCGAACTCTTCAACTCCTGCCAACGAAGCCAATGTCCAACCGGAGCGCACGCCTGAGAATGCATGAATGCCCGATTGCATGGAATGAAGGAACTCACGATCATGGAGATGACACCACCGAAGAAGCAGAGGGTGGAGTAGAGGTAGGCATCGCTCTCGCTGAAGCCAGCATCCTCGAAGCTGGCGGTGGACTTGGTGAAGATCTCGACGAAGGAGACGTAGCTCATGACGCCAGCCGAGAATCCTAGCGACGAGGCCAGCACGCGACGTGACGTCATCTTGACGAGCGCCGGGAAGAAGACGACGGCCGCGCCGACGGCGGTCGAAGCTCCTGCTCCGAAGACCAGGGCCAGCGCCACTCCAACGTTCTCGTTTCTGCCCATCTTGTGTGCTTGCTGTTGCTGTTGTTGCTGCCGTTCTGTGTGTTCTGTGACTCTCGCAGCTGCGAATTGTGACTGGTTGGATGTGAGTGGTGAGTTGTCAGGTGTGAAGTTTGGAATGTGTGGTGTTGTGATGTGTGGTGTTGTGATGTGGAGTGGTGTGGTGTGGTGTGGTGTGGAGTCGACGAGAGTATAGTCTGCCACTCTGGGAGGGTTCGACAACAGAATCGGGACAATGTGGTTGTAGGAGTAGCGGCAAAAGAGATAACGAGAGAGGTGGCAAAAGAGGTGGCACAAGAGGTGGCACAAGAGGTGGCACAAGGAGCGGCGGCAGCCTGATCCTTCACTTTGGGTGTCAACAACGTTGTTGTCCTGCGAGGAGTGAAAGAGCTTCAATAGCCGAAATCTGGATTCCGCCTCTCCGCCTTGGATGCCGCAAGTTCCTTGTTGGTGTGAGTGAGCGTCGGCACCTTCGCTCGTGCTTGTTGTCGTTGTTGTCTGCACCAGCGTGTGTCTCGCGAGGAGCGGTGAGACACGATTCCAGTGCAATGACATGCGTTGCGTGATGTGCGCGGAGCCATCGGATTTGCCATGGTTTCGCCTTCCTCCGGTCACAGAAAGGGTCGGCTGTGTCAGAGGGATGACAGAAAATCAGCCGTTGCGACCAATGCGCACCGACTGTCCTTGCACTGGCGCTACCACTCGTGCAGCCGGTTGTCACACATCAACACGAACAACGATCAGGAAAGATCGCATCAACTTGAACATTTCGGCAGCTTGGAAGACCTGTATGCGACACTATTGCGACATGTGTACGACACCAATAATGTGGTTGGTTGGTTCCACAACAAATGGAGAAAGCAACACGAACGAATCAAAGGTGACAATGCTTCCACGTGGAGTCGATACAACGCATGGTACTGTGACCCCTCCGACTAAGTACCGAAACTCGCGCCAACTCCAACGAAAGCTCCCGAACAAAAGCACAACAACATCGGCATCTCGTCATCGCCATCTCTCCAAGCGCAAACAGAACGAAGAATCAGGATCTTGAATGAGCGTGGTGCCAGCAATGCGCATTCTTCATCACACTCCACAGGCAGCCTGGTGACCCAACAGCATCGAAAGAAAGGAGGCCGGCATTCGCCGAGGAGGGGAGGATCGCAAAAGAGTAGAAGAAGAGGAGGAAGAGGCATCTCTTCTCCCTCCACCATGGTGTCAACGATGCATCGGTTACCGTTGCTTGCGCTCTTTCTGGCTTCGTTGGGGTTTGATTTGGCAGAGGCCTTCGGTCTTCCAGCGGCGAATGATGGTGGCAGCACTTGCGGAGGAAGGATGGGAGGGAGACAATCCTCCTTCCATCCACAGTCACAACCATTGCGACCATCGAAACCACAGCCACCACAACCACAATTGCAGTGGCAGTCGCAGTCATCACCATTCCGAGCATACGGCGACGGATCGATGAGACGGAACCGCAGCTCCAGGTTATTCTCGTCGCCGCTGCCATCATCGATGGACGATGATCGACGACCGCAACGTCCCGTCACGCCCAACAGCGCCGCACGGACGAACAACTGGGGCATCATCCGAGAGGACGCCACCGAGACGTCGATCGACTTCCCCTCCACGGCAGAGACGGTCGTCGACGATGCCTTCCGCGCCATCGCCGGCATTCTGCACGACAGGCAGATGGCCGATCCCAACGTCTTCGGCAACACCATGGCCAAGAACGTCCTCGACTATCGTCCCGTGCGGCGCAACCATGATGCGGGACGCATGGGCATCGAGCTCGATGGCACCAAGATGCTCTTTGCCAACGATCCGCGCGTGTCGCCGGACAGAGCGCTAAGGCGCGTGTCCTTGATGCTGGCGGCCAAGCTATCCGTCAATGACAATTGGCGGGAGTTCGAAGACAACACCGGGAAGGCTGGTCAAACCGCGAAAAAGAACAAGAAGAAGAAGAAGAAATCGACGACGGCGAAGGCTAACAGCGAAAATACCGGCAGCCGTCCCGTTGCGCTGTACTTCAACACGGTCAAGCAGGCTCTCATGGCGAGCAAGGAGTTAGCGCTGCTGCGGTATCAGGACATGCAGAAAGATGTCAGCAACGACGAAACAACTGATGGCAATGATGATGGCGAAATTGGAAAGGCCGAAGGTACGAGCAAGTCAAAAGATCAGCAAAAGGTCTCAATATACGACAACATATTCGTCGGCTGCGTCGGCGACGAGCTGCCGCAGGAAATGCGCCTCGACTTGAAGGCCCGCAAGAAATACGGGGGACTCCAGAAGGGTCTCATCGATGCCACCAAGGGCATCGTCGTTGTGGTCAAGCCGACGGATTTCAATTCGGAATACAAACCGCCCGGGCCCGCCGCCGACGCGATCACCACATTCCAGGCTCTTTGCATGAAGACATCCGTCAATGAACTGCCCACCGTCGCCATATCACCGCGTTTCCTAGCGAACGAGGCGCCCGTCAGCGGCTGGGATCAGAGCGGGTACCAACGTTCTTCCATGTACGGTGGCATCGAACCTCCCAAGGGACCCACGCCTTGGATCATGCGAGATTTCACACCACCCGTCTACGCGTGGGTCACGGACGCGTTCAACGATGGAACAGGTTCCAGAATCCAACGTTCCAGCATCACCCGCAGTTCCAACGGCGGCGATGACATCGCGTGCGCCTTCACCAAAATCGCCTTCACGCATTCCGTCATGTTCACGCAGCACGTGTGGAGGATATACGCCGCCCGCGAATGCTTCAAGGGCAAGGCGCAGCTTCCGACGAGCCATCATTACTTGGCGAGCACCAGGAGCGCATCTGGCCGGCCCACTCGAGATATCCTGCAATACGTGATTGACAATGCCAACCTTTCTGTGGATGATGGCGAGACATGACGCTCTGTCTTTGTGATAACGACGAGGATAAGTACAAGGATCGATGCCGCTAACTTCAAGTTCGTACAGAATGATGGGGCATCTATTTGCACCCCATCAAATCTCCAGTGCTCTCCGGAGACTACAGCCACAAAGCGAAAGTACGCGCAAGTGCAACCAATACTACAGGGTGTCCAATCATCTCCTGTGCTTGCGCAATTCCAATACGAATCCCAGTTAGAACCCAATAACGCCAGAGTAGAGTAGATTAGAGTAGAGCACATACACAGGCATTGTATGGTATCATACTTGCTCAGCCGGCTCAACCCTGCGGCGGCGTTGGTGCCTTGTCGCCGCTCATCGAAGTATCGCCCTCTACGTGTCTAGTCTCAAGTGATAGCCTGTTCGTACGTTTTCTTGGTTGGTTGGTTGTGACACGTCACGCCCGACTTCAACCACACAAACAGATTCTCACTTTGGCGCATTCGCGTCTCCTTGATGGTTTCGCGTCTCTGACAGAACATCAAGAGCCCATCAACATCATCGACGAACGAAGTCGAAGATCAAAGCATCACACGCAGGCCCATCCCAATCGCAAGCAACAATCATCCATCCATCCATCCATCCACCATGCAACTCAGACAACGACGACAGCGGCAGTGCAGCCACATCCATTTCGGCTTGGCGATTGCGGTTGCGTTGTGCTGCGCGCGAACGGGCAATGCATCAACGCCATGCGCCTTCGCGGCAGGTGGCTTCGGCGGCGGCAAGTCCAGCAGCAAATCCAAGGGCAAGCAGAAGAAGAATCCCCGCAAGGGATTTGGCACAGCGACGGCGCCCAGCCAGGCAGAAGAGACGATCGCACCCGTCGGTGCGCAAGCATCCGATGCTCCGAAGCTGGACAAATGGGGATTGCCGGAGATGACGCAAGATGATCTCTTCCCGCCAATGCCGGCTGGAACGGAGCTGCTGCCAGTTGAACAAGGGACAGGGTACAAGCTCGCAGACATGCAACTGTGCCTGCAGGATCATATCGACATGAAGCTGGACCGATGCTTTGATGAGGAAGGCGTGCAGAAGGGTGCATCGCAACGCTCGCCATGCCGATTGAACTTGCTTCACAGGTCTCCGCCGGTGCTTCAGATTGACAACTTCTTCACGCCGCAAGAATGCAACGACATCAAGAGCTCCACGGACGGCGCGTACGAGGTGGGTTCTGCCACCTTCCAAGGCGCCTTGTCGACGCGCACATCCACGTCGTGGTTTTGCAACTACGATCAGGTCCCGGCACTCCTGGCCAAAGCAAATGGGCTCCTCAACATTCCCATCGAAGTCATGGAGGAGCCGCAGATCGTGCGGTACAAGCAAGGGCAGCAGTTCTCGTGGCATTACGACGAGGTGCCGAGGCTGCAGTTGTCGAATGGCGGACAGCGCTTGGCGACGCTGTTGGTGTACCTCAATGACATGGAGGGCGGCGGTGGTGGCACGGTGTTCCGTGATTTGAAGTCCCCGGATGGAACGGAGTTGACCATGCAGCCGAAGGAAGGATCCGCCTTGCTCTTCTTCCCCTCGTTCGCAGATGGGCGGCCCGATGATCGCACACTGCACAAGGGCGATGTGATCGTTGGTGAGGATGAGAAGTGGATCATCCAGATGTGGATCCACGAGCGGGACTACTCGGCCTCGTTGCCTCCGGGCAATTTGCAGCATGCGGCCCTTGGTGCCATCCAAGCCAAGCTCGAGGAATTGGGGTTGAACGATGTATAAACCAACGGCGCGCGGTCTCCCTCCGCGACTCACGCACGGTGGAGTCGGCCATGGGTCGCATTGACTGACATGCGATGAGCTGAGTTGACTTGGATTGGATTGATCATGTCATTCGTGTGTTTGGTAGTCCGTTGTCCACTCCGTTCCAGCCACCTACCTGACGAGATTTACTTTGAGATTGTCAAGAGGCAATTGGTGTGCGAGAGGAGTCACCAATCCGTAACAAAGAACACTCCTCATAGAGCATGGTATAGCATCGTACGACACAGGTGGGATGGAAAGTCACGTGCCCTGGAGGGCGTTGGTTCGCAAGCAGTGTCGAACACGCGGAGACCAAACCTCATAGCTCCACAACGCTGTTGCTGTTGCCACTACAGTCCCGTCATCGATCACTGCTGTTCCCATGTCTTTTGGAGTATCTGGCAGCGTGCCCATGGAACATACGTACATACGAGTATGGCGCCATGTCAGACGTTTAGCAGGCAGCAACAGCCGCACACAAGACCTCCACGGCTTCAAACTGCGCACAACACGTCTAATTAGTCGAATCTCCATCGCACAGGCCTTGATGGCTCTATCGCGTGAGCAGGGGAGTTTCTGTGGCACGCCTGCGCCCTTGTTGCGCGATGATCGTGGATGACCAAGGGGGGCCTTTGCGCCATGCCAACGAACCGCCAACACTACACGCGCAAGTACGAGCTGGCTCGCTCATGGCGTGTGGTTTCGTCCCTGTGATCCGCACAGAGTTTGGGAAGAACAACAGAAGAGGCAGTCCCGATGTCGACGAATTTGTGACGCGGCCAAGCATCAGAAGCACATCGCACACAGCGTCAACCGCCAACACGGACATCATCCAGTTTCGCGTCTCCGGAGAGGAGTCAAAAGGCAAGAAAGCTCCTGTCATCGCGGGTCTCGGCCTCCCTTCTCCCGAAGACGCTCTTTCCTCCATCATCGTCGTGATGCTCTCTTGCGTGCGAGGAACAGTGGTACACGATTCTGTTGTCATTCGCTGCGAAGGGTGGCTCGAGCTATCTGCGCCCGAAACGATGAATCGCAACGACACAGAAGGCATGGAACTGCGATGTGATGGATGGATGTGAACAGCGCGAATCTCAACAGCGATCGGACTGATTGAACAAGTGTCATGACATCACGGCAGGGAGGATCCCTCGTTTCGGGGTGGCATCGCCCCTCTCTTGTGCTGTTGTCAGCTGTCTGCAGCATTCCGACGCGTATCTACGTCAGGTACGAGCGGGCATGTATGGTAAGCCATGACAGCGTGTCACCAAGAAACGAGCAGGAGAGAAAGAGACAAAGCGCGCGTTCGTATGGGAAACACGAAGCCACGTCCAATACGGCTCCGTGTTGCCTCCTCTTTTCTGTTTCTCCTCATGCAATCCAACCAACGTCCCTGCATGCGACGGTTTGAGAGTCCAACATGAACGGCACGGGATGACACGGCAGTATCTGCCATCAGACGCCCAGGGGCATGCCATGCGCAGGATTGTCGAACTGCGTCTTTCACAACCCTGGTTCAGCAATCCCGTAGAGAGCGATAGAAGAGCGTCGGCAACGCAGAGGAGACACATCTTCCGTCATCCAAACGCCGGTCCTCTTGCGTCGCACGCGGTGCGTACTCGTACCGTCTTTTTGTTTGGGGAAGGTGTTGCGTCGTGCGTACCATCGACATCGCAGAATTCGTGACCAACAACTACTCAAGCATCATTGAAGTGGAGTCATGCACTGTTGTTCCGCGGTTCGCGGGTCCCTCGAAGGAATAACGCCAGTACCACTCGTGAACATGTGAGTCACAAACGAGACAGAAACAGCATCACAAATTGAATGGCCTCAAGACGGGGCTGGCTTCACAAGGACCAGGTTCAAGACAAAACTCAACAAAAAGAAAACCCAAGGGAGAAAGGCGAACGGGCGCATTGGGACGGCAGGATGGTGTGCACACGAGTACGTACCTATGGTGTGAGCTTCATGCTTCCGCGCTTCCCATTCATCCACCCATCCATCCCGACCATGACTGAGCAATTGTTTTTAATCTATCACAAGCTTCCAATCCAAATGTCAGCAAGGAGCAACGCAAGACAGCGTCAGACAGCGAAGTTGGTGGAGGGGGCTTGCCAAGAGAGAAACAAAGGTCAAGACACTCGAGAACCGCGTGAAGTTACCGCCTCCGGACCGAACGCGTCCTGAACCGCCGAGCCGCCCAAAGCACAACAACGCGGATTCCATGGCCACGCACAACCAACACGACGAGCGCAACACAACACAGAACAGCACGAGGCATCATACGAAGCCAACTCGAACCGCCACAATTCCAAACGCCCTCCTTGTCTTGCAATCAACAGGACCAACTCAAGCCAACCGTGCCATCGCAACCACCTTGGTTGCCGCTGTGCGATCTACTACTACTCATCGTTGCTGTCGCTGTCGCTGTTCCTGGCGCCACAAACCATCAAGACAGGAAGCGCAGTCAGTGAGACATCCGAGCAGCTCAACTGTTCCGCACCAAAACAAAGCAGCGCACTCACCACAAATTCAATTCAACCGGATCAGCGAGCAATACAGCAACAGCTCCTCCTGCGCAAGACAGCCAGAAGCCATTGGACACAAGGACAGGGAAAGCGACCAAGTGAACCGCAAGCATTTGCAACTCTCTTGAGCGATACTCGCGAAAGCACCAGAAGCGAAAAGCAGTGAAAGCAACATCAGCAGCATCAGCAGCATCAGCATCATCATCAGTGGCCATCGCCGACACCTCCCCACGAACACCAACGACGACGACGGCACACAATGATGAACACAAGCGTAGCCAACCAGCACCCAATCACTTCCATTGGTGAATGCGACACTGATGCCTCTGACTACGATTCCGCATCTCCGACAAGTGTCAAGGAAGAGCTGTGCATATCAACGAAGGACAAGCGCAGCCTCAGCATCAATTCGAGATCTTACCTCGACGATGATGGCTCGGCGTCCATTGCGACCAAGAGCACGTACTTCTCCTCCTTCTCCTCCACTGTTTCGTCGATCTGCCCGAGCAGATGCCAGAAGCTGACGAGAACAGTCCGATTTGCGCTGGGAGAAGCAGACGGAGACGAGCATCCACACCGCATGCATGATGCGCACAGGAAGCCAGGTCACACTCATCGCGGAGGATACGATCGAAATGATGATGGTGGTGGTGGGAAGGATGGCAGCAGTGCGCCGGATCGTGATTGGACCCATGCCAGCGCAAAACGCCACTACAACAGCAACAATAGCAGCAGTAACAGCGTGGACAACGCATGCACAGGTTCCGCGACCAACCACACGCTGGTGTTGACGGAGGAAGATCGACGAAACGGGTGGTGGACGAAGGAAGAGCATGAGCGGAACTTCGAGCGAACCAAGCGCATCGTGTGCGAGCGTCGCAACAGACACGACGACGGCACAGACGAATTCGTCAAACTGTTCTCCATCTGCGCCACATGTCCCAAGAAGCTGAGGGAATTTGCATTCGCAGATCTGAACAAGCACAGAGACAACCGCGGTCTTGAGCGGTACATGCACGACGTGCTGTCGCGGTACAAGGGCGGCATGATCAAGAGCATCCTCGAGATTCAATCCAAGCTGCCTCGGAGCCTCGATTCGGATGCGCGTGCGAAGCTCCTGGCCATCAAGTCCGCCCAGCTCAGCAAACCGTCCAGGGCTCTGGCACGGTTCCTCGCCAAGCAGGATGAGCGGGAGGGAGGTTCTCGAGCACATCCAGGACGAATTCAACAAGGGCTCCTGTCGTTAGCCGTGCCCCCATAGAACGGCGCATCGCATCGCATCGATCCCGGTGCGTGCCTCATTTTTTTCACGCGAATCTGCATCCAATTTTGAAATCAATACACAGTACAACCATGTAGAGCACATCTCCAATCCCAACCACAGACACAGCAACTACAGAAAGTACGACAATAACGCATAGCATACATTTCACAAGTCCATCTATCACACAAGCAGCAGCACTAGCAGACTGGATGAATGGATGACGATCGGGGTTCGAGGCTACGATTGGGGGCATGGTCGTACCATGCACTCCGCTCAACTCTCCGATCTCTTGTAATCTTTCAACGCGGAGAGGGGTACGATACACTCGTCATTCATGCTGGGAGAGGCGCATGGCTTCTGCCCACGAAAGACTCGCTGGGACCTGGACAGCTATACCATCGCAATATCAGTGCAAGTTCGCTCTCTTCTATTCAACTCTTCACACGCCTGGGCTCTACTCCGTGGCGCCCGCCTCTGCATGGAGCGCTGAGCCGTCATCCCGAATCATACCGCAAACAGGTAGAATAATATATCTCGATAGAATAGACTGCAGCAACTCGGAGTGGAGTGCCACACACTCTCTACTCGTATCATGACGATGCTGGCCTGGGCAGGAGTACATGGATCTAAGTATGGGGCACCCAGCAAGAGCTACCCGTCGGAGCGCAACCGTGGCGCAAGCACAACTATGAGAATCTTGGCCTGGTTGCACGTCATCATCAATGTGTTTTGGTTGCGTGTCAAAATGCGGCCACGTTCTTCAGTAGTCGCTGCAGCGTAGATAGTGAAACGAAGCAAGATTGATGATTGTAATCGAATTAGTCTTCTATCAATAGTACTTCCAAAGCCTCTATCAATTGCAACCCGAACAGCAGCGCGCCGGACGAACCTGTTGGCGATCATCTTTCCGCAAGACTGATCGCGGAAAAGGAAGACCACAGCAACGCACACGCCCACTTTTCTGTCACACGCACACCATCCTACCGGCTCTACGTGTCACACACACAAACACACGTGCCATGCCACCTCTTCCTCCGCCCAACCTCAATTGCCTCCAACACAACTCAAGAGACATCATCAGCAGCAACATCAGCAACATCAACAACATCACACCGTCAACAACACCAACACCAACACCATTGCCACCATCGCCATTAACGTCAACATCCACATCCACATCAACAGGAGGAAAGACGAGTGCGCCATCGTGTAAAACATCACTTTTCAAATTGACGCTTTCTGCAATCAACAACGTTTCCTCACATCCACAACGCTGTTGACATCGACAAACATTGTTGGGCAGCAAGAACAGAAGACCGCCGACGTTGGCATCGATCCATCCCGTACGGCACCATTCATACATTCATTACAACAGATGCCTGCGCTCGCGCCCATCAAGTTGACGATGATCGAAACCATCAGTTGCCTCAGCCCGAGGTACCCACAGTGCGTGGTTGCGCCGCGCCTTTGCTTGCCGCAAAAGCCGAACGCCATCGAACCCTCTCACAGTATCATGTACGGTGGGATACGAAGGGTGTGCGTTTTGCAGATGAGGTCGGGCCCATCGCTGTCATCGTCGTCGTCTTCAGACTCGAAGACAGGTGCAGAAGTACAAGCTGGAGCAACATTATCGCTATCACTATCAGAACCAGGCAATGATGGGATGCTATTCGGACCAACGCCATGGTGGATGCCAAGGAGGCCAACCAGCTGACACAGCACCGGACATCACCACCATGCTGGTGGGCTTGTCGTTGTCTGAGAAGTCTGCCAGATGGTGGTCGGACAAGGACATCGAACGCACATGCATCATCGCCATGAAGGCTGCCAAGTTCTACTGCGAAAGAAGGAGGCCTTACATCACAAGCTACCTCACACTGTACGACAAGGTCCACGACATGAGCAACGGAACGAATCTCGACCGCGAGCTGACATCAATCGCTTCGATCCTTGCGAAGGCGTCGGTGAGGTGACTGGAGCCGTTCATATTCCCCACCACGTACCAAAGCAGGGGAGGGTTCGTGAAGCACCTGCTGGAAACACAGTCTCACTTCCCTCCGAACGTGGACCCTGCCGTGAAGCAACGGATGCTCAGCGCGAAGTCTGTGTACATGTCACAGCATGCCCGCAAGTTCGCCAGGTTATTCGGGGAAGGCCGATGCGGCAGTGGCCGAGCAGATATACCGCGAGGACCTGCAACAGATAAGCAGCGTGTCCTCGTCGTCGAGGTGATGCAAGCAAACAAGACAGTGTCGTGTCTCTGAAGAAGACCTCAGAACGAGACACGAGGAGCATCAATGACAAAGAGACAGACTAGACAAGGAACGACAACGGGACGCAGCACGGACTCAGAGTAGACAGCATGGTACAACGACAACGCTTCGGTTGTCTCTCTCATGCCACACAATGCAGGAATGCACTTCTGCTATTCGATGCCATGGTTGCGACGAATTCAGCACAAAAAGCGCCGAGCAGACTTGAGCATTCAATTCAGTGCTAACTACATAAAGAGGAGGATACATACTCGTAAATACATAGATCTTACGCAATCAGAAGACGACCGTTGTTCATGGAATCAAGGACGAGTAGGTTTGACAGCAAATAGGACAGCCCTTTCGCATGCAGTAATGGCAGCAGTGCGTTCCAAACACCGGCTACTTCAGGAAGTACTGCATGCGACTGATATCCATGAGGACAGATTCTGTCTGGGAGACCAAAAATTGCCATTTGGGCTCAGGAGACAAAGTTACCCGGAGGTTCGCCAAAATCCGGTCTGAGGAGACAATTTTCAGTTCCACGTGATAAATCTCCACGATAGGATTTTGCGGTCGAATACTTTGACTAAAAGAAACTCTGCCAGCTCTTCGTTCTGACATCTCCTCCTCTCCAAGATTTTCTTCATCGTCATTGTTTCTTCGCTTTCCTCCGCAGATGGCAACAACCCTCCCTCTCCAACCTCCTTGCTGCTCTGTGGTTCATTTCATCCCATCATCAACCTCGCACCCTCCTTGACTTATCATTCGCAGCATCCCCCATACTGCCTTCTTCTTCCAGCTTGCTTCTTCGATACGTCAACTTCATCATGGCATCTTCTCTTCCGCCTGATGCTCCAATGCCAATGACAACTTGCCCACAGCTTCCACTCCACTTGCAAACAAAACCGGCCATGGCAATGTCTCTCCATCCCAGCAGCTTCATCCCTTTGGACAAGTTTTGGATGAGGAATGGGTGATGCAGGCAAACACACCCATGAAGAAGAAGGAGATGGCATCTGTGTCAAACAGGATGACGAGGGTGCGGTGCCTACAGTGGTGCCTCCAGATCCTGTTGGCGATTTTGGAGTCCAACCGTGCTCACTTCCTGGCTACAGCCATCGCATCGTCCTCCCTCCGAAGAAGGGGAGTAGGGAGATCTCTGTGGAGTGGAAGGTGCTCTAGCTAAAGCATGCAAAACCAAAAGTAACTTTTGAGAAAAGCGCACCAAGCTTGCTTTTGTACATGCAAAGGAAGAGATTCGTTCACTGCGAAACAGCTGTTTGCAGCGCGCTTCCCCAAGAGTCTCCTGGGTCTCCACCAGACGTGCCAAACACCCCATGACTGATCCACGATGTGCTGGGCCCCACATCTCCATTTTCATCCGTGCATTTGGCCCCAAGCGGGTGGGTTTCTCATATCCTGAGTACATGGAGTTCTCGTTGCCATCAAACACAGATGGGAAGGCGCACCGTGCGTCGGCACTAGATGTATTGTGTAGAGTATGCAACGCTGCCAACGCTTTCCAGCTTTCCACCGACAGCACTACGTCAATCTCTGGACCGAAATAGACGCAATGGCAACCTGTCTATCCGGAATGGTCATCGCTTTTGTGTGGGCCGAATTGGAAAGTGCTTTCAACTTGGACGCTGAGATTCTTTGTCTGTCGTCACGTTGCCCGAATCGGATCGTCACATTGGATGATGAACAAGAGTCCATTGCAGCAGCCGTGCGGAGAGCAGCTATCTGCTTGGCATGCGAAATACTCATGAAAATCGTAATGGGAGTGACAAACAGCATTGTGTGTTTGTTGCAAGAGGGGTGGCCTCTCCATGTCTGTTTCAATTCCTCACCCCAGGTCTCTGTCTTGTTTCCGTCTTCTGGCGTTCCTTAGATAACCCTGAACATCTTGTCCAGTCTGACGTTGGAATTGTATGGGGGTTGGCCGCTTGCGAGATGGGTGCGAATGACGACCACCTATCGGTTGTTCACCAAACTAAAAGAGCCAGATGGTTCTTTTCGAAATCTTAACCCTCATGACAGTCGAGGACTTACAACTGCCACGCACTACCGCCTTCCTCACTACCAGCGGGGGCCAATCTGGAGGGTAAACACATTGCGAGCGGATACCTTACCATTCACCTTCGGCCCATCATTGGCAAGGGTACACTCCAGATGAATATTGGAGGAAGGGCCAAGGATGGTGCACTAGCGCTGTCACCAACAGCCATACGGCAAAACGACAATTGACATGCTATGGGATACCGACTCAACGAACCAACTGTACTTGCACTCCGTCACAAGATGATTGGGCTTCGAGTGGGACCTCACCCTCAGCAATGCCACGGACCAAACAAAAGTACCAAGACATGGGAGAACAAGCATGGGAACAATCAAAAGATCCCCACACTACCAACCACGTCTTCCAAACATTGCACTGTCAATCCAACACGATCGTCGGGAGTCAGAGCTGCCATATCCCAAACTTTCCCCTTGCACAAACGGTGTTTTGGCTGCCGCATCCACGAATGTCAAACAGCGTTGGGCAGATAGATATGGTGGTGGGATCTGCCTGTGGATGGAATCACCTGTAGGCCAGGGTGACCATCTGATGGTTCGTCAACCGCCGCTTTGCGTTCACAAGCCCCCACCGACAGCATGATACAGATGTGCTGGAAAGCGGAGAGGGTTGCAATGCTGACAACGCCACCCTATTCAAAAACCTGCATGGAGAGTGCATTGGCCGCTAATTGGCTATGACGTGCTTGGTCGGAAGCGAAGTACCACAATGCGTTGCAAGCAGAAAAGGCGAGATTGCGCGCACTTGATTTATACTCCAAACTCACAACTACCACATCGATTCCGTCATGTTGAAATGCCACTTCTCTCCTCTCTCGCGCACGATGCCTGAAGAGGATGCCTTCCCTGAACAAAGAGTTATCGAACTCAGGTTATGTTCTACCGCAGCACAGCCAGCGACAGCAGAGCCACCGATGCAAAATGCTCCGAACCATCCCGCTGATGACGACAGCGTTCGACGGCTGATCGTGGACATCAGCGCACCTCCTCAAGAAAGACCTCAAGGCTCGTCTCCCAAACACCAATGTGGACGAAAATGCCACGCAGAGAAGGTTGTGGAGAGATGTTGCCCTGGGATGAAGGAGATAGAAAAGGAGCCCGACCATCCATCCAGTTTCCAGGCGGGGAAGCCACCACTTCAGAGTGGATGCACAAGTTGACCACGACCGCACAACTCTCATGTTACAATCGGTTTGGTTCATGAAGTCGGTTATCGCGGGCAGGCCAGAAAGCTCGCCAAGCTAGGACACAAAAAACGAAGAGCGCCCCTCATGACGCAGGCCCTCCACTGGTGTTGGAGTGGGCTGGGCGAGGGAAGGCAAGGGAAGGCGACGTTACAAAGTGGGGGTGGTGCGAAACAATGATGCACCAGACGCCGTTGCCTCAGTCGACTTCATTGCGATCATTCCGGGTGATCCAGAGGACGACAGCGACGATGAAGTCTTTGTTGTGAGATCAAGCCTCGGGCAACGAACAGACACAGAAGACCCTCGAAAGACGTCACCAGCGAAGGACCGATTGGGCGGGGGGGAGCATGGGACGGAGGGAAAGAGCCATGTGTCTGGATCTCAAGACGACAAAATGGAGGGCATGTTCGAAAAGAAATCAGAGATGATCAACTGCTTCAGCATGCCTTCGTTCTGTGGGGTGACAGGTGAAAGATGTAATTGGTAAGCTTCAAGAGAAATGGATGGAGCTCTGCCAGGGAATTTCGGAAAGTCGATTACGCGGTGCTCACTCAAACTGTTCTTGCTTTTTCCTATGATCCACTCGATCCCGCCTCATCCTACATCAGTGAGCAAACCGCTCACACCATAAAGATCAATGTCACACAATTCCAACCTGATCTACTTCAACATATGGAATCGTGCACCAAATCGGTATGAGCTGAAGTTGGAGTTTGCATCGAGGACTCCGCTGCCGCATCCGCGAGGCAGCGTCAGGCAAGATTTCCCGCGGCGAAAGTATCTGAATCGAAACGGAAACCCCACAGGGGTCACCGGGGGGGCGACACATTGCGGCATGACAGAAGAGATGTATTCCACAATGATGATATGGAGGCATGTCAGGAACTACCAATGCGGTGCCAAAGCAAGGTTCACACCTGGTCCATCGTTGTAGCTCGTTGGAATTCATTCAAGGGCGGCTCCGATTTAATCAAGAATGTTGAGGCAGCACAAGGTGCAGCCGCCATTCGCACCCTTCCAATGCCAAAGCGTGGTCGGATTTGGAAGTCATCTTCTGTTTCTGCACAAGCTAAGCACTACTGTTGCACAGACGATGTTCACACGGAATAGAAGACCTGGAGGAACGCAACGGTGCTGCAGACCTACCGTGACATGGTGAATCATCGCACAGTGTGATGACTCGTTGGAAACATTGCAAAGGGCATTTGGAGGTAAGTCGTCGCCCAAGCCGACTGGCAAGCAACAGAGAAGCAGGTGATGGAGACGAACGCACAAACTGGTTATTCAGGGAAGAAATCAACAACACAGGAGACACAGATTCGGAAAGACAAATCAAATCTACGATGGTAGAAACTGTGAAGGCGCGGAGAGGGACGGAAAGAGCATTCGGAACTGCTGTTGGGAATCCAGCTGCA